>OZ020175.1:4647262-4689762 GCA_963971145.1 Sussaba pulchella | reverse complement strand
AATAATTATTATTATTATTGATTGATTTTGATTGATGATTTTTTTTGATTATTATTATTATTAATATAAACAAACCAGAAAATCATAAATAAATAAAAATATAATAATTGTAATAATAATAGTTATTATTATGATTATTATAATTATAATATATCTTATAATAATGATGAAATAAGAATAATAATAATAATAATAATAATAATAATAATTATTATTATTATTATTATTATTATGTAATAATAAGAATAATAATAATAATAATAATAATAATAATAATAGTAATAATTATATAATAATAAGAATAATAATAATAATTATTATTATTACTATATAATAATTATGATAATAATAATATTATTATTATGTTTTTATTTATTTATTTTTTTATTTATTTCACTTGCTGTTTGTCTAATTTTTTTTCCCACTACTTTTCTATTTAAAAAATACCTTTGCCATCCATCTTGTTACATCAGGAACGTCTAGATGACGACCGGCCTCTGTCAAATCTCTCACCACATCAGGCCACACCGCCATCATTTCTCTGGTTTCGTCTCTGGTGGTGGCCCAGCTGGTCTGAGCTGCGCTGTGGACCATACGCGACACGTTTGGTCTGAAAATAAAATAAAAATCGAATTACCCTTTGAAAATCACGATCATGACGTTTTTACTCTGTCAAAGTGATTCTTTTTGGTAATGTACGTGCTATGCGATTCTTCACAATGCGAATCTTCGTGTTTCATTGTTTAAGCAAATATTCAAAACCGAAGGCTACAATCTTGACTCTCGTTTTGGGATGTTAGGCAAAGTAGCGTCAATGCGGAACTGAGGTTGGAGGTTCTGATGCCTTGGCATTATATATATGTGTATTTAAAGATATAATACATGCGCATTACTTCTCCGTGGACCATTGTGATGCAGTTCATTCAAAGTCAATTTCTAAATATATAAAGGGTCAAGAATTAATGAATTCTACGGGTGGTAGAATGTTGAGGTGTATTTGAACTTTGACTTCTAATCTTTTCAAACGTTTCTGAGCTCTTGGATATGCCTCGAATTCAGTACCGATTTTGTCAGTATTATATTTCACTCAAAGGCGACACATTATTACAAATTTTGAGTTTCAGGATTGGTTGTAAAATATTGGAGAATATTAAAATAGTATAAGAACTTCTCATATTCTTCGATATAATTCATTACATCTCTCACCTTAATATAAATATAATATAAATTAATTCTCATATAAAAAAAAGAATTTATATTAGCCGATCATCGCTCGATCGTCTTCGATTGCACTGAGAAAGATTCGTGTTATTTTTTTCCTGCTCCCAAGATCGCGGATCAGCACTAAAGATAATTTATTTCTAACTGCTGTGAAGCCTTCTGAACTTGCCTAGAAGTATTTCAAGAAACAATTGCCATACAAAAACATTTTGTAAGTTGCAAGGGTTAATAAAAATGTTATTAAGATGATAAATTTTGCCTCGTATTATGGAGACCGCCGAAAGCTCTAAGGTTTATTATATTGTTATTTATCAATAACTTTTTGTTTTTATTACTATCAACGCATTTAAAATATTAGACCTTTACAAATTAAAAATGAAAAAATATCATTTCTCCAATATTCTGAAGAAAATTATCCAATGCCGTAGCAAAGACTGATTAATTTTTTCAAGAAGAGATTAATTAAGGTCTTACTGGATGGATTGTCGGGCAGAAAGTCAGTCCAAAATGGATAAATTATGGATTTACAAATCTAGATCATGTCGTTTATGTTTAGCCTTACAAATAGCTGAACTAATAAGAAATTAACTCTAAGAAACATTAATTTACCACTTAAAATAATAATCGAAATCAAATTCGACGATATTGGCTTGTGGAAAAACTGTTTCAACAATTTCAGGCGATACTACTCATTACTCCAATTAATTTTTCAACAATTACTCAGTCGATTCATTCGAAACTAAGCGTAATCAATCTGTTGATCCCAAATCTTAATGATATAATTTTTTCAAAATTTACGGCCATTTATTTTCATTTGCTTTGCAACCATTAACGTTTGCAAAAGCTGTTTTCCCATAAACGACCGTGTTAAATTCATAAATTCATAACTACTAAATTATGTAGTGAAAATTTCTGAAATGATTCACGTATTATCATTCTATCAAGAACATTCCTCAAATTTGCAAGAATTTTGGCCATTTTTTAATATCCATCCAGTAAGACCTTAATTAATTTCTATTTGAAGTCACACTCCGTTAAATTACGCCCCACCGTTTTGACTGTCTCCAACGCCAACAAAGCCATTTGCAATCCATACGCTACTATTCGTCTATTTCTCATAGCCGATAAAAATCAAAATAAATATCTCGAAACAATCAAACAAATAACAAAAAATATCAAAATACAAACACCGACACATAGACCATTCCAAAAAAACTGTCGCCATCGACAATCCTCTAAATCTCCAAAAACAAATTCCCCCTCCTTCCATACAAATCCAAAACAAATCGACAACCCTCTCTAAATCCCATCGACTTTCTTTCTCCATAATCTTCGCGTACAAAAATCACGTTTAAAAAAAACGTTTAATACATTCGATCAAATTCATAAAAATAATTTGAAATATTTGAATATTGCCGATTGAAAAAAGTATTTCTCTATTATTTCTCATGTCAGACATCGATAAATTCCGTACCAAACATCAGCGGTTCGATAACCGTAATTCTGAAGGCGATCACCCATCGCGGCACCCAAACGACGATACGATGTCATCCGGACGCCACGAAAATCGACTTCGTCGATATGATCGTGAAAACCAAGATATAATATCTTCAACTCATCGCCGCAAATAATGCAATCAACCGATAACAAACACGAAATAAGAAACAACAAATATAAACAACAACAAAAAATCCGAATACGCTGATAAACAATTCGCAAGGTCAACCATCAAGGTCATTGAAAAACACCTCACAACTATCGTCGTCACGACGGTCTCGCATTTCTAAAACGTAAAAAAAAAAAAGAACGAAAGAATGAATGAACGAAGAAAGGCGAAAACTCACCCATTGTCGGATGAAATGTCAATTCCATTGGACAGGCACAAGACGCGTTGCAACGATGATTTCGTAATCGTCGGTTTCGAATAATTACCACGTGAACCACAGCTTCTCACTATTAACCTCGCGCAACATCTCTGCACCGCCGACATGTTTATTTCCTCCCTTTCTCTATGAATCTCCCAAAGTTCTTTATTGTCACGTCTGAAATAAAGATCGTCGATTGTCGATGAAACGACGTCGTTTTCACGACGCGGTGAAATAATATTTGCTCCGAAAAAATCGGAGATCGCGGATGAAATACTATCATGCGAGGTTTTTGCGTACGTGCGTCACGGCGCAAACACCTCGTTTGCGCATATATTGTTGTAAACAACTCGTAACGGAGGGAGGACAATTGTGTTTTCAACGATAAAGCACGACTTTGTGTGCGCGACGTGAGACGGACGGATTCTATGTGCGCAACCTTCTCCGGCTTTGGAGTTGTTCGATGCGTGGAAACTATTTTTTTTTCTTTTCTTTTTTTTCTTTTTTTTTATCTTTACGGTGCAATAATGCGAATTTGATAAGCGCGCACTTGGCTTGCGAGCGGAAGAGCGTTCATGCCTTTGCCGTTGGGGTCTTCATGCTCGTGCCGATATTGGTTATGCACGCGATCGCGCGTTTTTATTTACCATTTCGCTCTGGTTACGGTTCTATGTCGGTGTATGAATACATATGTGGCTTGGAGGTGGAACAGAATAAATCTATTATTTTTTTTTTCGCGGGGATTAGATTGATTGAGATTCTTGGAGTTTGGATTATAAACGACGTTTCGAGACAAAGGGATGCGGAAAAGTGACGATGTAGGAAGAAATGGGAAGAAATAGGAGAGATTGAACTAACCAAATAAATCCATGGAGGCCAAACCGAATTAGTCCAACAGTTATTTTTATTTTTGTTAAGTTGCAGACTATTTGAATCTTACCGAATGCTGGGTTAAATAGTACCGACAATTATTATTATTGAAATCAATTTTTCCGCTTTGATAAAGCGTTTGCGACGTTGAATCGTTATATCTCGAAAATTCGTTTTATGGATTTATTCGATTTTGCCTCCAAACCGCGGATATATACAAAAGCCACCGCCCCGCCTCCGCCCCCACCTGTTCCGATGTATCTGCCGATTGTCAGGAGGTATCGTAGATACGTATAAATTTATTCGGTTCCGCGTAAGAGCATCGGAGAATCGGCGGCGCATAATCGCCCATACAGGTCTGGAAATTCTAGTGGTCGGAGGTTGTTTCTCTGGGGAGGTTGCCTTGGTGTCATTGTTTCGCGTAGTTGACGCCGTCGCCGCGTGAAACGCTGGGCGTTTGATATTTTGTTGTTGCGAATTATTGTTAACTTTTGTACAGAGAAATATGTAAATTGATGATTGTACGAAGTCGCGTTCAATCCCTGGATTGGTCACTAAATGCGATTTAAGGGCTTTGGTCCCCTCTTGAGGAAAATATCGTGTTGTCAGGACCTTAAAGTCCTGGAACTGTCATTGAATTTCGCTTGTCCTTGAAAGGTCCCGAAATATCCTCGAATTTCATTTAATACCCTTGAACTTTTTATTTTCCTTCCAATTGAGTTTTATTGAAAACGTATATTATTATAAATAACTTAACAACAGAAAAATAATTTGACATTTTCTGTTGCTTTTTCAAGTTTTTTCTACTTGCACTTTTGATATCTGTTCTAACGCAACATGCAAATGTCCTGAAAAGGTCCTTGAAATTGTCCTTGACTGTCCTTGAATTTTAAACGAACTTTTTAACGGACATCATGATCTAATTATTTTTATTCTTCCATTCTGATCACCTTATTTGATTCGAAAAAAATATTAATAATTTCTAAAACCTTCAAAGGACAAATCTTAATTTTTCAAAAGAAAATCGGTCAATAGTTTGGAAGTAAAAAAAAAAAAGATTCGTGGCGGGAATTCCTTCGTACGGTGAGAAATCTAGGGTTAAATATAAAATAACAATTAAACGCAGCGATTATGGCGTCGTGCTAGGAAAATAGTCGTGCGAAGATTCTTGCACGGCAGCGCCTCTCGCGGTCATTAATCGAAGTTGCGATACTTTGTACGCTCGGGAGAATACCCCCACCACCGTAGAGACGAATGGTTTTCCAGAAGTATGAATTATTTATTATGATAATGCGACTCGTTGTGGCCTCGACGAGTTCTGGCGTCCATTCGTCTTTCATTAATTATGCAGACCTGAAAAAGACTGATAACTCATATTTTTATCGATCTTTTTTGTCACTAGTTTCAAAGATATCGATGGGTCTCAGTACAAACGCTGTCGAACTATTCGCCTTCGCTGTGTTGCACGAATATCTCGCAAGTCGCAAGCAATTGATATGATTTCGATTTTTTTTTCTTTTATGTAATTTCTATTGCAACGCGATACGCCATGCTTTGTTGTTATCTCGTTGGTTCCGGATCCATGCGCCCACGTACATTTAAAAATAGATATTCGTACCACGCGAGAGGCGAGATCGTGCACAAACAAGTCCGTACATATTCGTTCCTCGTTTCGAACAATGTGGATATAATTACGAGATTTTCATTAATCTCTCACGATGGACATACCATGACGTATTTTGCTAATACATTTAATTGTTGTATTATTAGAAAAAAATATATGAACGAAAATTATTTTGTTAAATAGTTATTAAAGACCAAACAAAATGCCACTGACACTGAATCATTGGATCAGGGACGAGGATTTATGCGATGAAAATATTCTCAAAGGACTATTCAAAACAATTAACTATGATTGATTATCATGCAATAATTAATATTTCAACACTTCTGTGATAATAATAAATAATTTGAATAAATTGTTGTTTTACAATTCCAATATTTGATAACAATTTTAATCCATGGTAATTTGGCAATGAAAGTATTTCAAATACATTTTCATTGAATGAATGCCCATACCTGCCTTCGATGCCTACTTTGATTTCTATAGAATCGACGATCCGCAAAATTATTCCTAGTTATTCCGAAAGACCGATTACAATTGAACACCCGAGCGAAATAAAGATCGATAATAATTATTATTGTCGAATGTATGTACGATTATTATTATTAATATTATTCGTTATTATTATTATTATTATTATTATTATTATTATTATTATTATTATTATTATTATTATTATTATTATTATTATTATTATTATTATTATTATTATTATTATTATTATTATTATTATTATTATTATTATTATTATTATTATTATTATTATTATTATTATTATTATTATTATTATTATTATTATTATTATTATTATTATTATTATTATTATTATTATTATTATTATTATTATTATTATTATTATTATTATTATTATTATTATTATTATTATTTCTCATAAAATTAAGTTTAAAGTAAAAGAGTAAAATAAACTTAGAAAATAAATCAAAAATATTGTTTGCTATCCAATAACATCGGTAATGTAGGACTCTCCCGAACTTGGACCCAAATTTCAACAGATGTTTTGAGAATGTGGCTTAAAAATTTCGGTCGACTAGTCGATTAACCAAATCGTTGTACAAAAAGTAATCGTACGTAAATTAACTAGTATCCAGCGGCCAAAACAAGTAGAGACAAATTATTGTTATCGTGAAATATCACTTTATTTATGTTAACGATTGGAGAAGGAGTCCAATCACTCCTACGCCTTTTCCCCTCTCTTGCCGTCGCTGTAGATCCATCGCCTCTGCTCCATAGCAACACGTAATCCCATCGTATGGCCTTGAGCTTGTATTTCCTGGGCCGTGTCTCATCAACATATGCACATGGACCGATGATGCTGCGAAGAAAAGTGTAATCCCAATAGAAAGAGAAGCGACCATGTTTGGTTCTAAGCCTCTCTCTTTCTAGTTGAAGCCGATTGGTGGAAATCATCTACATCTCGATGATTTATACCAATCAGCTTCAACTAGAAAGACAGAGGCTTAGAACCACCCATGGTCTCCTCTCTTTCCATAGCGATTACACTTTTTCTCGCAGCATTATCGGTCCATGTGTATATTATGTCGATGCCCTGTCCTGGCAGTCTTCCGTCTCCTCACTCCTCCGGTCGCCCATCTTCCTCTCCTTCCGCAACCGGCCACAGGTTCCCGGTACGTGAAACCTCAGTTTGGAGGTTATTGTCATCTTACGTCATCGCTTTGACAGTTCGTAAAGCCAAGTTGTTTTGTAAAAGATTACGACACATCGTTATATTCGTCTCACAACTCTGGATAGCACATGTCGACGCTCTTTCGTACGCGATGTTTATATCTATTTTGATAAAGGGCAATCATTGCCCTTAACACGTACCTATGCCATAATAATATTCGAACGTTTGTCTTCTTTGATATCCGCTTATCGCACATAACCTAGATATCAAAGAATCAACGATTTCGCCACGTAGAAAACTATGCGTTTCCTTGATACGTTTATTTATTTTCATTGATTCTTCGATTGATTCAGAAAACGCTTTTATTTCGATAGCTGTTGGCTTGGCGACGTATCGGCTATGACGAGAGGTTGAGTTCACGGGTACATGTCTAAAAAACTGGGTCAAAAAAAGCCTGACGAAAATATTTTTTCTCAAATGATTTCTTTCTACAACAACTCGTCAATATTAACGCCAATCACCTTCAAGTGACAATTTTGAGGATAACAAAAATGCATTTATAGTTTATCAGAAAACATAATTACATTACCCAGAAGCAAAATAGTATAGTAAGCAACGAGGGCTGAACGCCGGTCATTACCGGGTGATTCCGACTGCCCGCACGAGTAGCTTATACTATTTTTCTTTACGAGTGCAGGAAGATGCTCGCATTTGTTGTCCCTTTACGTCCCTTACACAAGCGCGTGATTTTGACTACATTGGCCGCACTGCAAATTTAGTCACAGTGGGTAATCAAAAAACTGTGGAAGATCATGTATCTTCCAAATGGAAAAGAGACAAGTGATGTG
Organism: Sussaba pulchella; assembly: GCA_963971145.1. NCBI lineage: Eukaryota > Metazoa > Arthropoda > Insecta > Hymenoptera > Ichneumonidae > Sussaba > Sussaba pulchella. The sequence goes on along the minus strand of OZ020175.1, from coordinate 4,681,689 downwards.
AGCATTTTCACACAGCCGTAAAGAAAACCCAATTTTCTGCCAATGTAACAAATCTAAGCCTCAAATTAAACGTAAACGTAAAAAACCTAAATATTCTGAACCTAAATCTAGACCTGGATAATCTGAACCTAAACAACGTTTCGCGCAGGAGTTTGTTTCGACACAGCTTGTAGATGAGAAAAGTTTACTCCGACTATAGTTTCATTCGAACGAGTTTTTTTTACCAGGATTATTTGACGCAAAGTGTTTAGACGTGCTCCCAAGTACACAAATTTATCATTGCACGATCGATACAAGCCGATACCAAACGATCGTGCGTTCAGATTGTCTAATTATGCACCTAATTATGCAATTTGTAATTGCAGGTTCTCTTTCCGTTATTTTTCAGTGGATTTTTCTCGCAATCGCGTTAGATTGTTCTACAATGGCAACGAGCGAAGAGAAACAACAATTTTCGGTCGGCGAACACGGCTGCCGAGAATTTAGTTCAGGTTTTCACCAAGTATTGTCATTGTCGAGATGTTATAGCTCGTGCGTTCGTCAGGTATTTTAATTATTCTTTCGCCTTCGAATAATTTTAGACCGTCGCGCGTCTGACCGAAGGAAACATTGTCGATTCTCCTCTCAGCGCGCATATAGTTCTGTCCTACCTGTTTCACGGCTCCGATACGCACACGGCCAAAGAAATGATAGCCGGTCTTCATCTGTCCAACACGGATCAACTCCACACGATGTACAAAGAGCTCATGTCGTCTCTCAATGTAAAGCAAAATGAAAAAAATGAAGATTGTGAATTTTTTGGAATGAAAAAAAATTAGAATCAAGATGGTTTTCTTCAGGGGATGGATAAAGTGGAATTGACCGTCGCAAACGGCCTCTTTCTCCACGAGGATGTGAAATTGTTGGAGTCGTTTCGTTCCAAAGGCATAGATTTTTACAATTTTGTTATTCAAAATGTCGATCTTGACGACAAAGTTGGATCTGCCAAATCTATCAACGACTGGGTTTTCAAGGAGACCAAAACGAGAATAAATCATATTATATCTCCAGGTAAAAATTGCTCGTGTTCTTTTTTTCTCGCAAATTATTTACGTTTTTTTTTTTCTAATTGTAATTAGACCGTTTTTCATTGCAAACTTTATCAAAGGTTCAAATCCGATAATACGTAGATGATAAAAAGAATACGCTTGCTAACATATTTTTATTTCTTTCGATAAAAAGCATCGTATAATCATGGAATTTTTTTTTCCAATCCCACATTCTCTAGAACTGATTTTTCTCGTATTTTCATTATTTCGTATTATTTTTTATTTATAAAAATTCTCAAAGATAATTATTTTTCCGAGATCTTTGATTTGACGATTTAATTATTGCAATAGTTTATTTTTTTTTTCGTTATTTCACGATCTCTAGATTTTAGTTTTTCTCGTATTTTCATTATTTCGTATTATTTTTCATTCATAAAAAAATGTTTTGAAAATAATTATTTTTTTCCAGACGATATCACCGACGAGTTGAAAGTTGTATTGGTCAATGCGATATATTTCAAGGCGCAGTGGTTGCATCAGTTTAATTCGAAATTAACGCAGAAGCGAACGTTTCACACGAGTGAAAAATCGTCGAAGGAAATTCCGACGATGTACAAAGAGCACAAATATTTTCACGGTGAAATACCGAGTTTGAAATCGACGTTTCTCGAAATTCCGTACATGGTGAGACATCGTCGAATAAATCGCGTTCGTCCGTTGATTCGTAATTATTTAATATCGACAATGATCGTAATCGACAGGAGGAGAATTTGGATTTGATAATTATTCTACCGAACGAGATAGAGGGACTCAAATACGTCGAGGAAAATTTTGATTGGAACGCTGTGGTTAATGCCGAAAGCTCCAAGGCCATGACGCGTTTGTATCTACCGAAATTCAAGATCGAAGCGACGATTGATTTGAAAGCCGTTCTTCGTGAGGTATATCTCGCAATTTTTTTAGCTTCAATCTTTTTTTAAATCAAATTTTCATTTTTACGGTCAATAATTCACTGGGAAAATTCGAATTAGAAAAAAAAATTGTATAGCTGATAAATGCAGGCTTTCACTTAGCAGTCATCGAATTAATTCTTACACTGCACGCAGATTTATTCTGACCGTCATTTTACCGCAAGAAAACTTTCTTTTGAAGTTGTTGCATCAATATTTTTATGCATGTAAATAATTCCAGTCGCACTTTTCATTAATCCGTCCCGGGGTGGAATTTATTCGATGATTCGACTAGCGGTTTTTTTTTTTCGTTTTTATCTCTAAATTTTTTTTAACACGTTGACATTTTATTTCTCATGAATGAACTTTTCTTACATCAACTGGAATGTTTGAAGCATGTTCTGTAATTTTTTTAACCACTTCGGACGGATCGTTTGCTCACAATCGTTTTTTTTTAAACTGACTGGGTGGAATTCACCCAGTGTGACCGCCCCCATATTATTTGGTAGTGTGACAGTGAAGGGTTGATATCAATTGATTTGAAAATGTTCAAAGTATATCAGACAATTTTTTTCAATTCTATCGCGGGGGTCGATTTAAAATGGCGGACAGTCAAAGTCTCTGCAGGGTCAAATTGACCCTCTGTGAGGTCTTTGATTGAAAAAATGTGTGATGTAAGGCTTAAACAGTACAGTTAAAAAATAAAAATAAAAAACTATCGTCAAACCCAAAAAGGAAAGAAAATACAACGCAAACAAACGAACAATCTCGGAACAACATTTTCTTCCGTTTCATAAAAATAAAGAGTCGATTATTTCTCCATATCCCGACGATTAAAATCGACGATCGATCTTTCAGTTGGGATTGATCTCAATGTTCGAAGACTCCGCGGATTTCGGTGCGATGTCCGAATTACCATTGAAGGTTGGTAGCGTCATACAAACGGCGTTTCTAGAAGTGAACGAAGTCGGTTCCGAGGCTGCAGCCGCGACAGGTAAATGATCATTGCTCCAGCACGTAACGCAGTACTAAATGAAAACGATTTACAATGATTTTTCAGAGGTACGAATGATGATGAAGAGATCGTTGGACGTTAGCGAACCTGTGAATTTCGTCGTTGATCGACCGTTCATGGTCGCCATTCGTCATTTGCCCAACAACATCCCGCTCTTCTTATCAAGCGTGCGAGATGTACTCGTAACTCCGGAAAAAGACGAGCTGTAATCGACGAGCGATTCCAATAATCCGAGGTTTTATAATAATATACAAGTGGCATTTGTGTACCAATACAGTATATTTCTCAATCATAAATGATTCATTTATTTACGATATCGTGTTGAAAGATTTTTTTAAAACTTTTTTTTTTTTTTTTTTTTCAAATATCTGTTTTTTTTAAATAACTGGTCACGAGCGTGAAAAATAGTTATTTCGAATTTTTTCGTAAACTAGTTTTTCTACGGTGTTCGTTTTAATTTTTATCAAATGTACCAATTAAAAGCTACATTTTGGATTTTTTTACGATTTTTTGAATTGATAGTTTAGAAGTTAGAGGGGGGAAGGACACTCTGATGACGACTTTGAAAGCGAATATCTCGAAGAGTCCTATTAATGGACACCTCACTCGATGGGGTGAGAAAAAACGACCTCACTAACTCACTAACTCACTAACTCACTAACTTACTGACTCACTAACTTACTGACTCACTAATTTATTAACTCAGTAACTTACTAACTCATTAACGCATTAACTTACTGACTCACTAACTTAGTGACTTATTAACTCACTAACTCAGAAACTTACTAACTCACTGACTCACTGATTGGCCAACTAACTAATTCACTAACTTACTAACTCACTGATTGACCGATTCTCTAACTCAGTAGCTTACTAATTCACTGACTCATTAACTCACTGACTCACTAACTTACTTACTGATTGACATACTCACCAACTCAGTAACTTACTAACTCACTGACTAACTGATTGGCCATCTCACTAACTCAGAAACTTACTAACTCACTGATTCACTGATTGGCCAACTCACTAATTCACTAACTTAGTAACTCACTGATTGACCGATTCTCTAACTCAGTAGCTTACTAACTCACTGACTCACTAACTTACTTACTGATTGACATACTCACCAACTCAGTAACTTACTAACTCACTGACTCACTGATTGGCCAACTCGCTAACTCAGAAACTTACTAACTCACTGATTCACTGATTGGCCAACTCACTAATTCACTAACTTACTAACTCACTGATTGACTGATTCATTAACTCAGTAGCTTACTAACTCACTAACTCACTGACTCACTAACTTACTTACTTACTGATTGACATACTCACTAACCCAGTAATTTACTGACTCACTGATTGGCCAACTCACTAACTCAGAAACTTACTAACTCACTGACTCACTGATTGGCCAACTCACTAATTCACTAACTTACTAACTCACTGATTGACCTACTCACTAACTCAGTAACTTAATAACTCATTGACTCACTAAGTTCGAGTTCACTTGCTTTACGTCAGTCCACCAAATTTAATCTTAATCGCCACATAAATGTGAGAATAGGGGGAGGGACTTCGACATACAGACGGACGGGCGGACAAAGGGACTCACCGAAACCATAAGAGGTTCTAGATTTCTACGAAACCCTAAAAACTTGAATGACAAAAACGCGACGAAAACGTTCGCTATCATCGTAATTTTTTTTTTTCCTCCCAAGCCAAACATTTTTAGCGGCCGAAGGATAATCTTGGCGAATTCGCGTCTATCGAAATATCGAAAAGAATTGGCAAATTTGGATGAAACGCGAGGATAAGCGAATTTGCATCCGTACTTTGCTTTTTATTATTTTCAAGTCCTACAAATTTTAATTCGCACTTTCGAGAATATTACACGGCGAAGCACGTCTACCACTCGCGATGTACAGCTATTTACACTTCGTACGACGAAAATGCAAATATCGGAATAAATAATTAATCTCCGACGACGCAGTTTGAAAAAAAAAAAAAAAATGTTCAAGAAAAAAAAAAGAAGATAAGTATTCACTTTCTTGTGCGTCGTCGTTTATCGTTCCGGAAAAATTATTTCTCTCGTTTTACGACTGTTTTTCTCGTACTCGGGCTTGAATTCTAGGATGTAACACCGCGCTTCGTCAATAAACATATATTTCATTTGTCAGATCCAACATTCCACTGGAATGTATCTTCGGCGATTAAAAATACCGGATAATTTTCTACATTTCGCTATTTATAACCATCGATATCCAACTTACAGCTGGTTACGCTAATCGGTCGCGCAATGCATTTTTTACATCTCATCAAAAATGATGTAGTGTCGATTCGTTTTTTAAAATTTTTTTTAAATCTAATTTCGTCTCAGGTAATAAAGCCCGTCCACAGGCTTTGATAAATTGTTAATAATACGCGCTATTATTAGCGATTCTAATCGTTATCACAATGTTCGTTATCGGTTTCAACGAAGAGCATCCTCCGGAGCAGCAAAATTAATAAAACATTGGGATTGGCAACTATTCATTACAAATTCGTCCAAATTCGTTTGCGGCATCGGCGCTTGTTCTGATACAAACTTACAACGTATCAAATACTCCATGTATACTAAATTCATCAGACTCGTATGGTATATTACAATCTGACGTTTGCCAGTCAGTAGTAGTCGATCGCCAGCAAGCAGGAAGCGGTTCAATTGATTACTTACATCTCAGAAAAATGAGTCATGTGATAGAAGAAAACAAGAGAAGCCAAAAAAACAAACTAAATGAACTAATTATTTAAGAAAACAAGACTAAAGTATTAACGCAATATCGGAAAGAAACCAGAGAGCTTTATATATTAGTATGTAATATTCATTAACTCCATGTGATTAAATTTGAATTTTACTTTACTAAATCTACTAAATTATTTACTAAATTTTAATTTTTAGCATATTCTTTTGTTCCGTCAACGTGGTCAAACCACCTAATTTATATCGTTCTCTTGTTGTTCAGACTTCCACCTTTAATTTGGTAGAAAAATTGTATCGATCGGTTATTTAGTTTCGTTTTTATCCGCATTTAAAAATGAAAGCGCAAGACGCGGATTTTTCAGTGAAAAATCACCAGAACGCAATTTGTCAAATCAATTTTGACACTGTCTTTCTTTCAAGACTTCATTCCCATATACGACACCTAACGTCCTTCGTGCGTGCGATGCGTTTCTGCTTTTTCGAAAATAATACAATAAAATATGTCTGAAATGCGCGTCTTGTTCTTACATTTTTAAATTGGGATAAAAACGAAACTAAATAACTAATCGATTTAATTTTTCTACTAAATTAAAGGTGGAAGTTGGAACAACAAGAAAAAAATATAGATCAGGTGATTTGACAACGTTGACAAAACGAAAGAATATGCTAAGATCGACTATTGATAAAATCTGCAATGATTTAGTTGCCAATTCAATATTTATCGAAAAAAAAAACGTCGAACCGAGCACGAACCAAAAAAAGCTGTGGCGAGCTCGTTCGGAAATTTCCGCGATAGGCTTTTTATCAATCAATCAATCGCGAATTCATCGCTTATGTTTCCGAATCGAGAAGATCGGCAAGCTCCGCAGGATCGGCGACAGGCAGAGAACACGTGTGACGTCGGCAAACGTAAGCGGTTGCGCGACCTCTGAGTGCTTTCATTTTGCCGGTTATTTCGTTTCTCCTGAAGACTATGCTCTCGGTGTCGCCGGGATCGACGAGCAGCAGAGCCCGGGCGGGTATCAAACGTTGTCGCACGACTTCAACGAGCTCGTCGGTGTCCTTCGCGTTTTTCTTTCCAGCTATGAATATCTGCGACACGATCGAGAAAATTATCATCCGCTCGTAAAATTAGTTGAGAAAAATTATTCGAGAGATCGTAAATAAATTTTGAACGAATGGTAAAAATTCTAAAAATAGAAATTTGTAGAAATAGTAAAAAATAAGTGGAAAGATGGTTGAATAAAAGTTCAAAAAAACAGTTAAAAATATCGAAAAATAGTTAAAAGATATTTGAAACGGTTAAAAATATTTTTAAATGGTTAAAAAATATTTTTAAATAGTAAAAAAATATTTTTCAATTGTTAAAAGATATTTTTAAATAGTAAAAAAATATTTTTAAATAGTAAAAAAATATTTTTAAATAGTAAAAAAATATTTTTCAATTGTTAAAAAATATTTTTAAATAGTTAAAAGATATTTTTAAATAGTTAAAAAATATTTAAAAACAGTTGAAAATATTCAAAAAGATTAAAAAAATAGTTTTAAAAATATTAAAAAATATTTAAAAACAGCACAAAATATTTATCGCTGGTAAAAAATAGTTGCCGAAAGATATTCGATGGAGAGAAAATTACCTGTGTCGTAGAATCGTGATAGTGCAGCAGCGCTGATACCAATTCCGGCAGTGCGGCTGGTATTCGTGTGAGCAGTCGGTGAAAGTAAATCAGCAATTTAGTAGCCTTCTCCTTATAATCCGGGCGATCGAAACACGAAGATAGTCGAAGCAAATTGCCACAAGCTACTGAATTGCTCGACGGTTCAGCGCCGTCGGAGTCTGCAATTTGATCCAAAATTCAACGATTACAACAAAAAATCAACAATAAGATTCAAACTGACTACAATTAAATATCAAATAGCATCAGTTCCAATATGGACACTGATAAATGTTACGATTAAAAAATTAACAAAAAGAAAATAATATTGTAAAATATTAAATAGCATTAATTTTCAGTAACAACCGTGATAATTAATGTTTTTTTTTTTAATTTTTTCAATTTATTTCGTTATCTTTTTAATCCCGTTTATTCGTACCGTCTTTGAGTCTGAGTATGATGGAACGATCTTGCATCGTCGTATTGTAATATCCGCCATTTTCGTCGTCCCAAAACAATCGATCCTGAATGTCTTGCAGTTCCTCGGCAAACGCGAGCCAATGATCGTTCAAAGTAGCCTCGTACAGATCCAATAATCCCTTAACGAGAAACGCGTAATCCGCGTGAAAACCATTTATCGGCACGCTCCTGAAGACCGAACACTTCTACGTTTAAAATATCAATAACGCACCGCAAAAATCATCATTCAATCGTCGTCGTCTCACACATCTCCTTTTTTTTTTTTGTTTTTTTTTCAACTTACGGTTGAGTTATCGAATTATTTTCTCCTCTGTAGCAGCTGCGAAGCAGAATTTTTTTCTCCCTATCGAACAAATAACGTTCGACGAATTTCGCCGCGTTTTCGGCATAATCGATGTAATTTTTGTTCTTGGTCGCCGTTCCGGCTTGTGCCAAGCCGCTTATCACGAGTCCTGCGTTGATTACGAAAAATTTGATGAAAAGACATTCGAAAACTTGCGATTGAAAGGTGCATCATTTTTATCTTTGTATACAGGGTGGTCCATGCAACGTGTGCACGGTTATAACTTCCAATGTATGCATTCGACGAAAAAATTTTACATGCAAAAGTTACATGGTTTAAAAGGGTGCACTGCGTAGTGCATCAATTTTTTTTTATAGGTCGAGACGTATCGAAGATATGAAGGACAACTTTGTGCTTTTTTTTTAAAACAGATCACTATATTTTTTACAGCAAAATATGGTAAGGAATCGAATTCTGAGTAAAAAAGTATTGAACTCTATTAGCCCTAAATCTAATAGCTAACGAGTAATTTGACTTTATTGAAAATTTTCTTCGTATAATATCAAATTGGAGATTCAACCTTATCACAGATTTCCCTAGGACGCGATGTTCACGTGACAGTGAGTGATTAGTGGCTTGTCTCAACTAACGTAATTGTCCTGCGAAAATCTGTGATAGGGTTGAATTTCCAATTTGATATTGTGCGAAGAAAATTTTCAAGTAACAAAGTGAAATTACTCGTTGGCTATTAGGTTTAGGGCTAATAAAGGTCAATACTTTTTTACTCAGAATTCGAATCTCTACCATATATTTGCTATAAAAAATATAGCGATCTGTTTGAAAAAACAAAGTTGTCCTTAGAATCTTCGAAACGCCTCGACATATAAAAAAAATTGATGCACTACGCAGTGCACCCTTTTAAACCATGTAACTTTTGTATGTAACATTTTTTCGTGCAACGAATACTTTGGAAGTTATAACCGTGCACACGTTGCGTGGACGACCCTGTATAAAATCGTGGTTTTTTTTTTACCGTTCCATGCCGTGACAATTTTATCGTCGAGGTGAGGTCGCGGTCTGGATGCTCTGATGTCAAAGAGAATTTTGAGCGATTCGCTCAAATACTTCTTCACGTCGTCGACACTGCGATCGAAATGATCGGCGGTTTGTTCAACGCTTCCGTGAACTATCAATACATTTTGACCAGTAAGTTCGCCGTGAGGGTCCTGCGAATAAAATTGTGCAAGACAAGAGAAATAGTTCAGCCATGAATTGATTCGTTTATTTTTTGTTCAGTAAGTCGAGAAGGGGTTTCGCCGAGGCCACAGAAACGTAATTGCCACCAAGCTCGGATTTTCAGGTTACCGGTTCGATCACGGGCTGTCGCGGAATTTTTTCCATGATTTGACTCCTAAGAAGTCAATTCTTAAGAAGATGATTTGTTTGAGAATAATAAAAATAATAATAATAATAATAATAATTATTATTATCATTATTATTATACAATAATAATAATTATTATCATTATTATTATACAATAATAATAATTATTATCATTATTATTATACAATAATAATTATTATTATCATTATTATTATATAATTATTATTATTATTATCATTATTATTATACAATAATAATTATTATTATCATTATTATTATATAATTATTATTATTATTATCATTATTATTATTTAATAATAATAATAATTATTATTATCATTATTATTGTTTAATAATAATAATAGCAATTATCATTATTATATGATAATGATAATAATAATAATTATTATATAATAATTATTATTATTATTATTGTATAATAATAATAATTATTATTATATAATAATAATTTATGATATTATTATATAAATTATATTATTATTATATAATAATAATAATTATTATTATTATTGTATAATGATAATAATTATTATTATATAATTATTATTATTATTATTATTATTATTATCATTATTATTATATAATAATACTAATTATTATTATTGGTATTATTCCGTTTCCGTTATTATTAATAATAATTATTATCATTATTATTATTATACAAAACACAAAATTTGCGTTGACAAAAGTTCAACGCAAATTATTTCGAAAAGAAATAAAGCTAAAAAAATCGATTTGCCATGCAATAACATCGATAATGTTGCAGAACTCTCTCGAACTCGGACCAAGAATTAAACACAGAAATTTAAAAAATGTAGCGAAAAAATTAGGTCGTACAAAAGACAACGATAATCATAAATTTCTCCATCGATCGAACGGAAAATCGTGAAGATGTCAATCGATCCGAATTACCTACCGAGTTCCTATTAACGTTTCCATCTTTCTCAATGTTGAAATGATAAGAAAATACATCGCAGAGACGTAGATTCTTGCTATTTTGTATTTGTTTGTCGAGATGGGTCTCGATTTCGTCCAAAGTCCATACGTAAAACGCGCCTTCCTTCTTTGCGGTAGAATCGGCCGTAGGCAGAGAGTCGGCGTCTTCCGCGCTGTAAAATCCTCCTTCCTGAGTCACGGATTAAGGCGGTGTTGCCAATTAAGGAAATAATGATTTTACGATTTTTATCAATGCGAGGGGATTTATCATGAAAATTTGGGGTGGGATGTGAAAACCCGTTTTGCCCACCTCGTGTCGAAGGTCTCGGGTGACGTATGTGACGATGTCATCGAGAATATCGGCAAAGAAAGGATCCTTCGAGGCGAGATAAGCGTCGGCATACGATCGCAACAATTGTCCTTGATCGTAAAGCATTTTTTCGAAATGAGGAACGTGCCATTTGCCGTCCACGGAATACCTTGCGAATCCCTGTTTAAATAAATCTAATGAATCTAAATAATCTGACGAAATAATTTATATATGAAGTATTATACGGTAAAATGGCCAACGAAGACCCTGACTCGTTCCGATGGAGTTCATGATTTTTTCATGGCTTTCTTTCGACCCTTAAAACGTCCTCGATTTTTTGTAGAATTTTTAGACCACCCGGAAGCTCGTGAAAAAATTGAGACTACCCACGACCGAATTGGCAGAAGTCAAAGTTTCGAATGGCGATTCGGTTCGTGATTTTTTTTTTAAGTTCCCTTAAGCCCTCGAAGCACAGTTTATTTTTTACGAAATACTTGGATCACTCTGGAGGTATTGAAAAATCAAAAATTACCCCCAAAACAAGGGTAAATGCGTACGTCGACATTTTTTTAAATTTTGTTTTTTTTTTTTTGTAATTTGAGGAGTTTTTGAAAAGAAGTTTGCTAAAGTTTTGGAGGAGGATTTTTTTGTAACTATTTTTATTTTTTTAAGATAAGAAATATGAATTTTTTTTTTAATTTAAAAGAAAATAATTGTTTTTGTTTATTATTATTTCTCTCTGATTAATTGAAAAAATAATTATATCAATAATTATAGTGATGATAATAGGTTAAATAATAATAATATTACGAATTTTGTTTAAACCGTAGTAAAATTAGTAATATAAATATCGTAGAAAGTCGTAGTTGAATTCTCCTTAAAAAACGAAGAAACACATAATACATATAATTTTAATTTTTTTCTCTGTCTCATTGTCTGTTCGTTCATTCCTACTGAAAAAAATTTCTGAACGTAGATAAATGAAAACATTATTTTAAAGCCTGTAAACTGGATTTCGCCGACATTAAACGCTAAACTAATATTTAAAAAAAAATCATTTTCGTGAATCCGAAAATCTCTAAAAACTTACGCGAACGCAACCACGCGGAAAAGATAGTAAGTAATTAATCGATAGATCGACCGGTTTAATAATTCAACTACAAGAAAAAAAAAAAAAAATGTCAGTATGATTTTTATGAATAAAACGATTGCTCACCTGTCCAACGTGGTCGTGAATTCCGCCATTCGCCATTTTCGTGAGCGTGTGAAGACACATATCCAGACATTTTTTGCCCAATTCACCGGTCGAATCTCGAGCGTAATAGTGAAAGAGTAAATTGAGATTAACGGGTTGAGGGAATTTCGGAGATTTCGTAAATCCACCGAATTCCTCGTCGTATCCTCGTATAAGCTGCGTCACGCAATTATGTCCACATTCCGGCGAAGGTATTTCCGTTTCCTGCAGAACAACGATTCAGATAATGGGAATTTCTATAAATTATATCGTTAGGAAAGGCGATGAATGCAAGAAAGATTAATACAAAAAATTTACGTTCGAAGTGTTCCCGAAGTTGGCTGACTGTTTCAAATCTTTCAAAATTTCCGATCCAGATTTCAACAAATCTTGCTTACTCTCCAGCCACTAAAAGCATACGAATATTTGAAAAATATATATTATATATTAGGGTGGCTTGAAAAAAAAAGTTTTTTTTTTATTTCAATCAAAATACATTCACTGCAAAGTATCTTGCATCCGGAGAATTCACCCCAAAGATTAACCCGATCGGACCATTTTTAGGGGTCGCGCAAGATTTTTCAAGTTTTTTCATTTGATTAACATGGGAAGAACGTAAAGTTTCCATTAAAAAAATCGTAAATTAATTAACTAAAAACTTAACTAAAAAGTTAACAAAATTAACGACGGAAATTGCCATCGGATTCCGAAGGTCTGCATGCCATTTTAAGGGGTTTTTAAAGAGCTTTTAAATAAAACTTACGGGATCAACGTAGCTATAAAACTCGCGGCGCTACGATTTTTTGAATGGAAACTTTACGTTCTTCCCATGTCAATCAAATGGAAAAACTTGAAAAATCTTGCGCGATCCCTAAAAATGGTCCGATCGAGTTCATCTTTGGGGTGAAGTCTCCGGATGCAAGATACTTTGCAGTGAATGTATTTTGATTGAAATCAGAAAAAAACTTTTTTTTTTCGAGCCACCCCAGTGCGATATGTTTCACAGCTTCTGTAAGTGTTCGAAAGTTCGGACGTTACCTCGTGCGCGACCATGAGCAAAACTCTGTCGAACCCCGTTCGGCCAAACGACGAAGCGGGGGGAAAATACGTGCCTCCTGTAACCGGAACTAAGTCCGGTGTGAGAAATACGTTCATAGGCCAACCTCCGTGACCTAGAATTGACTATGAATACAGAGGTTGTCAGGAATTATGGAATTAACTTCGAAGATTGTGCCAACAGGCTTTTGTCATTTGATTCGAGTGAATTTAATTCATTGCTAAATTATAGACATCTGATAATATATGTTCGAAATTGATACAATCTTCAAATTACGTTGTGCATTCGAAGCTAAATTTTTTATTCGTCTATAATTTTTAGATTACTATATACAAGGGAAGATAACAATTGGCTTGAGGTCTTACTGGATGGATCGTTATGGCGAAAAGTTAGTCCAAAATGGGTGAATCGGAGATTTACAAGTCTAGATCATGTCGTACATGTTTAGTATCATAAATAGCTGATCTAATGATAAATTAACACTTGGGAATGTTAATTTAACACTTTCAATAATAATTTAAGACAAATACGAAGATATTGGCGTGTGGTTGACTGACGTTTTGTCAGGGACTGTACAACTGTTTCAATTGTTTCACTCCTCATTACCTTGATTGATTTCTCGACAATTATTTAGCCGATTCATTTGAAACTGAGCATAATCAATCTGTTGATCCTTAATCTTGATAATATAATTGTTTCAGAATCTACGGCGATTCAGTTGCACTCGTTTTGCAAGCTGTTTTCCCATAAGCGACGGTGTTGAATTCATAAATTTATAATTACATAATTATGTAGTGGGAAATTCTTTGAGTTAATGGTTGCGAATCGAATGGAATCGAATTGCTGTAAACTCAGAAAAAATTATATCATTAAGATCTAGCATTAAGAGATTGACTATGCTAAGTTTGTAATAAATGGAGTAAATAATTGTTGAGAAATTAATTAAAAGACAAAACGTCAGTCAACCACAAGTCAGTATCGTCAAATTTGACTAGAATTATTATTAAAAGTGGTAAATTAACATTTCTAAGTGTTAATTTATCATAAGATTAGTTATTAGTAATCCTAGTAAGTAAGGCTAAACCTGTACAACGTATTCTAGACTTGTAAATCCCCGATTCACTTATTTCAGACTAACTTTTCCACCTGCAGTCGCTGATTGCAGGTGGATAAACTACCAGTCGCGTCGAATTAACACACTAGTCAAAATTGAGACCAGACATAAGTGCGTCAATGGAAGATCGATTATTAACATTTTCATGGCGCCATGAAAGAAAAAATTGTCATTTTTTCTTCAATAAAAACTCGCCGAACCTCACCTGAATAAACGTCATGTAAATCTTATCAATGTCCGGTCTCTCCTCTCTGTCCACCTTGATATTCACGAAATATCGATTCATGATTTTAGCCGTCTCCGGATTTTCGAACGACTCTTTTTCCATAACATGGCACCAGTGACAAGTCGAATAACCGACGGACAAAAAAATCAGTTTGTCCTCCCTTCGAGCCTTTTCCAAAGCCTCGTCGCCCCAAGGATACCACTGAACCGGATTGTTGGCGTGTTGCAAAAGATAAGGCGACTTCTCCATAGCCAGTCTGTTCTGTTTCGTAGGCTGCCGTCCGCCGCTGTCTCGCGTGCTCGACGTCATCCTCCCAATAATCGCCGATACCTCGTTACGACCCAATCTGCGAGAAAAAAATCCATTCGCACTCGGTCGTGACTCAAAATCCCTTTTCTTCTTTTATTGATTTTGAAAAAAAATTGATTTCCCAATTGCAATAGTTGCGAACCAAATTTTTTTGGTCGTGATATTACCTTCTAATCTTTGGTGTACTTAGGGCTCTCAAAAAATCCGAACAAATTACACCACTGCCGTTGCTGTTACTGCGTTGTTGCTTCGAAAATTCGGACAGACATCGAATTGCAGAGAATAGACAACATCTTCCCGAAATCATAACATGTAAATTATTAATCGATGGAACAACGAGGTTTTTCCTTTTTTTTTTTTTTCGTATGGTTCGACAGTCTCGAAGCAAATGAAAGTACTTCCCGCGATTCCGTCAAACCTTCACGATTTCGCGTTACATAAAAACGGATTAAAAAAAACACCGATTGATGAAACAACGAAAACAAGAAAAAAAAAAACAATGTTTTCACCCACCGAAAGGTTTTGACTCAGGTCAGTGGCGCCACCGGTGCAGTTTCTTGCACTTATGAATGTACTTTGCGTCGGGCTGCGCCGATAAAAAATTACGAGGTGTGACAGAAAAAAAAAAAACAATTTGGTGCAATTCGTGGTGTTTTTCTTTTTTGTTTTGCATTCGTTACGTCGTAAACAATGTCTGGAATACATCGAGAGGCGATTCAGAAACAAATACAGCAGGATTGGGCAAATCGGGAGTACATCGAAGTAATTACGGGCAGTATCAAGAAGATAACCGACTTTCTCAATTCGTTTGGTGAGTAATAATTACGTTATTTTAATAGGTTAGGTTTTTCGCTTTTATTTTTTTTTTTTTTTTTTCCGAGTACCGAGGATGAGATCGATGGGGCGAAAAACTGAGTGGATTTACGTATTTTGTTTAGATATGTCGTGCAGATCACGGTTGGCGGTTCTTAATGAAAAACTTACGACGCTCGAACGAAGAATCGAGTATCTGGAAGCTTGTGTGAGTCATTGAAAATTGTTTATTCGATAATGTTGCCTTGTGCGAATTTTTATACTGAAATTTTTTTTCAATTGATTGAAAATATGTATGTATGTGGAGACCACACTCTATTTATTACTTATTATAATAGGTAATAATTGATTAATGCTTGATTAATGTCGGGTTCTGTAATTTATTCAGGAAACCGGTTACTCGGTCAGCTGTAGACCGGACTTTATTAGCATGATTCTCCTGTTTTATATTTAAAATGAAAAATTAGCGATTCGCAGGCTGAGTTATTTTAAACAGTATCGTACAATGTTCCCTCAGAGGGGACGTACGAGTGCAGAGGGTTTGAGACAAGAATGTGATATGCATATGGGGAGGGACGTCCCGAATGGTCAATGATTTTTTTTTAGTATCTTTTGGTTTTGACCATCTTGCCGATCTTTTTACAGACTTTTTAAACCATCCACCTTTTCCCTCTAGCCACCTCTTTCAAATCATGAAATAAGTGCTATTTCTACAATTTTTCATTGGATAAAATTTTTATCTCAGAAACTTTATCAAAATTGAGGAAATTTTTTCATAAAATTTTCGTGAAAAAGTAGACAATTCCGAATATATGTATATATCTTCATTTTGAAAGAATTCGAATTTTCCCGAAATTTTAATGTATGATAATGGTGGCCGATCTAGAAAAGAAAATCTATCTTGTAAAAAAAATTGATATTGATTTTCTATCGGCATTATTTCTTAAATACATTCTTATCCTTATCGTTAATTTTTCATTTTAAATATGAAACAGAAATATTGTGCTGAGGGACTTGATCTGTGACAGCTTTGCAGGTTTCCTGGATAAATAAAAATATATATCCGTATAAATCTATATATGTCCTTACCATTGATTTTGGATTTTGTATAGAAAATAGAAATATCTCGACAGTAAAATATGGTCTGTGACAGCTCGAATCTGTTTTGCTCTACGAATAAATTACAAAAGCGCAATAGAGAAATCGTAGAATCCTCACTGTTTCTGTTTTGTTTGGCAGATGATTAATTTTCCAAGTAAAAATTGTTCATTATTTTTATTTTTTTAAAAAACATCGACATATTCTTTGCATGAAGAAAATACTTGTGCAGATGTGTGGTTTCCGAGGGTTAAATTGTATCAATTATTGCACGGTAAATAATTGCAAAAGAAGGTAAATAAATTATTGACTTTACAGCAACAATATTGCTCATTATTATTTTTTATTATAATTATTGTTTGCTCATTTTTCGATTATATTGGATAAAATTTTCTGTTGCAGGTCACCAAAGGCGAGACTCTTACTTAATATATTATGATTCCCCTTTTCGTTTCACCTTCTCTCGCATAAAAATCTCCTCACAAATCTTCTAAAATAAAACCAAATTTATATCTAAAAAAATAATGTAATAAAAACTTTTTCCAATCTCAAATTATCTTCATTTATTCTCAATCATGAACATTTATACAACGATCGATATCATAATCGTAAATGTGTGTGTAATCCATGCCTTCGAGTTGAATCACCGTACGCCAAGATGTTACAACATCATTCTCGGAGATTTCGATATTTAGAAATATAAACTACCGGCTTTTTTTTTTTTAATTTGTACCGATCGATCTATTTAAAAATACGGCGATCGGAAATTTTTGTCACGTGGTTGGACAACGGACCAATCCAATTGATACAATTCGTGACGAGTTTTTGGTGTAGGAAATATTTCCCAGCCGAACTCTACTTTGTGCTTCGCAGCCATGGCCATTGCCACGAAAATTGCTGTTCCCCACAATGTGTAGGGCGTGCTTTTCTTCCAGGCGTGCAGTATCGGAGAACACGATAGTGCTACGAAAAAAAAAAAAAAAATATTATTACATGAAGCATTATTGCTTTGGCCGGTTGATTAATTTTTGCTTATTAGAAACATTGGCGACGATCGACCTGATTGATGTTATAGTTAAATTTTTTCTGAACATCTATATTTACTAGAGTGGTCTTTATGTAGGGCTCGGACGAATTTTGACCCGCTCCCTTCCAGGTTGGCTCCAAAATATTTTAAAAAAAGTTCCCTAAATTGGCAACCCGCCATCTTTAAAACCGGCCACTACCAGCAGGAGTTATTTTTCCCCTTTAAAATACACAGGATTTATCGACTCTCTAGTAATATCCCTATTCGGGTCTCTTGAAATCATCTTAAAAATCCAAGAAGTATCTCAATGAGTCCGTGGCACCTTTGTGCATGAAAAAAAAAATCTTACGGTTTGACTTTGAAATGGTTATGGGTCGTTCCACGCCGATATATAAACATGTTTTTCAGTTTTTTATCATTCCCGGATGATAATGTCAGAAATTTTTTTAGATTTGTAATATCAATCCTAAAATTCAAAATACTGATCATGAAAGCCATATTGGTCATTCGAAACAATTTGTTTTTTTTTCTTCTTTCGTTTTTCCTCTAGTTGCCGAATAATTTTATCAACCGAAAGTTCGAAATATCCGATCTCATTCTGAAGATTAAAAATACTGGTCTTGAAATTAATATGGGCCATTCCAACTGAAAACGTTCTTTATTTTTCGTTTTTGAAATTTTTATCAGCCATTTCTTCAAATTTTCGGAAATTAATAGTCTTTCGAGTTGGAATAGCAGCAATACAGTTCTTACTTTTATTTGTAAAATGTTTTTTTTCAAAATTAGATATGTTTTTCAAACATTTATGGCCTCGGACTCAGACTTGGAAATTTCGGACTTAACCCAAGCGAAAGCGGATAGAACACGGTTTACCCGTTTATCGGACTTTACCCGTAACATATATATATGCATTCGCAAGTTTTTTTCTCGTTCTTCAAATTTATCCGCTTCAATTTTTCGAATTGATTAATTTTAATCAATTTTCACGCTTCAGAAATAGAAGTTCCGGAAGGCAAAAAAATTCATTTTAAATTTGAACTCGAGCGAATCAATCTTGCGCGGTCCTCGAAGCTGTAGCATCTACTCCGCGCACATTAAAAATTTTGCAAGCTGCTTCCATAGCTTTTCGACCACGACGAAAGGCGAAATACGATGGATGTCAAATGAATTTTTTTGCCTTCTTAAACTTCTATTCCAAAATTCTAAAAATTGATTAAAATTGATTAATTCAAAAAATTGAAGCGGATAAGTTTGTAGAGCACGAAAAGGACTTGCCAAGGCCCATACATATATATTACCTAACAAGCCACAAAATTGCGGTAGAAAATTAATATACAAAAACAGCGGGAATTTATTACACGATCTAATCATTCTAAGGTAAAAATAAGAAAAAAAAAATCGTGAAAATCTATTAATTCTTCCGCAAACAACAAGAAATAACCCTGTAAATGCTTTTCGTCAATCGCTCTAAGCCTTGCTCATCTGTGTAAAATTCGAACAGATGTAAGATTGATTCGCAGATATATCTTTCATTGGGTACCTCCGATAGCGTAGTTATATCGATCATCCTTTCCGCGAATATTCGTCGCCATGTAAGTCACAGCGGTGAACGTAGCGGACATGCCGACGAGAGGAACGATCCAATATCCCATGCAGTTGGCCACTTCCACCGCATTCTTTGCCTCGGTGAACCATATGGAGTCGTTCAAACCCAAAAACAATCCGGCTACAAAGCCTTTCTTGCACGACGCGACAAGCTTGTCGACTCCTCTCTTACCGTCCGGAGCATCGTAATATCGAGGCTTATCGAAGAATGGACTAGGCAAGTTTCCTACCTCCATTGTACCTGTAACATCCAATTAAAGTCCCGTAACCACACTTTCTAATCATACAGAAAGAAACTACAACCCAGAAAACTGTAAAAAAAAAAATCAAAATTTTTTTTTTTTTTAAACCACATAATAGAGTTCAACGACGGTCTAAAAATTCAACGATAAAATCAATCACTGACAAATAAAATGATAACAAATATCAATTTTTTCCGCAACAGTGCGAATCGACGGATTTCATTCTCCGACCGATCATCGCCAATTCGTTACATAACCTCAATCCTAACCCGCTCAAAAAATAAATACAACCCCAACCAAATACAAAATAATTGTAACAATTAACTTAAATTGTCGCAAATAACGTTGATTTACCGATTCGAGAGAACCTACAAGACTGACAGAATCAAGATCCTGCGTTCGGCCATTACATAACAACCCCAAATTCGATCGTCGCTCGACCAATGAAAATCCTCGAGCCCGCGCCTCCTAGCGCCCTCGTTTTACCGTCTCCCGAACTTTTCCCGCCATTTTCCCTAACCTCGGTCGGTAAGTCAGAAACCTAAAAAATCATTGAAAAATCCCGCGAGTCGGGCGGGGGTTCGGGCATTAAGGGGTCGAACGGGTTAACACAGCGATAAACAGCAGCACAAAACTGCGCCTCCCCCCCCATTCCGAACGGCATCGGCAACGTCGCTTCCGAATCCTCGCAAGAGAATCGTTCCTAGGAGGTTGTGGAGGGGCGGCATGAATCGAATCGAGTCGCAACCACGTCGTTGATTCGCCGGGGGGGGGGGGGCGGAGGGGGGTGGTCGGGCGAGGAGTCGAAAGAATCGCGCCGGTGGCGGTGGGGTCGTCATCGGGGGCGGGAGGGGTCGCATAGACCGATCAAACACGGTCAGAACAGGGGGAGATGTCGAGAGTCGAAACGTTGGTCTGCTGTCAGATGCTGCCGACCAGGCGAAAGGTGGACAAGGCGTAAACGCGCGAATCGTCGTCTACCCGCGGACAATCGCGAATTATTAATTCCCGTAATTTGTCGTTCAATCACCCTTATCCAACATTTATCATAACAAACGATAATAATTAAAAAAAAAAAAGAAAATATTCGTTAAGCTTCGAGTTGTAGTTTTGTCCACGCCACGAGACATAGTTCCCGGTGATGTATCGTCGCCTAATTCGGTGCGGGTCGTCGTCGTCGTTGCAGAAACGGCACCTCGACGTTGTCGGTGGCTCGACGTCGACGTCGATAGGACCCCGTCGCCCTCGTATCAGTAACTCCGGCGCGTTGATCGCTGTCAGTCGTCGTAGACGCGTGTCCGCGGTTAACGTGGACAACTTACGACAACAACAACAATAATAATAAATTAAATAAATTCAAATAAGTTAAACAAATAAATTTGTTGATTCATGATAATAATAATAATAATAATAATAACAATAATAATAACGATCATTTAAATTCGTGCTGCCAGTGTGTGGTGCTGTGGGGTAAGGGATGAGGTCCAGGGGGATAATTCGGGTGACGATCTGAGGCCAGAAATGTTGAAGTTTGGCAGCAAGAACGACGTAACGGTGGTGCATCGCGCCACTATTCGACTTTTGGACGACGCCGAAATTATCCACTGCGACTTTCAGGTGAACCATTAATTCGATCTTTACGTCACGTATGTAACTAATGGGATTGCATCTCAAACGCGTGACTGAATACGCTCCGTTTGATAATCAACGAACTTTTTCATTAATTGTTTTTTTTTTTTGGTCATGGATCCGCGTGGATTATTGATGAACGAAGAGTATTACGTGGTACTTCTTGTTGTTACGCATCGTGCGAGAATTGTCATTTGTGCAGAAATATTTGGCATCCTTGAAAATAATTGTTTACAGTTTTCGTTACCGACTGAGACCGGCTGAACGGCCGGGGGCCGGGTTTATCACCTCCTGCCTTCCCCCTCCCCCTCCCCCGCGCGCTTCCTGCAACTATTCGATCCTTCAATGTCCCTCGAAGAACTGATCGCAGAAATTCGTCGTCGATCAGTGGAGAACTAGCGAGCGAGAAAAATCCACGAGAGATTTTGTTTTTCTCGCTGATCGAACGATACCAGATTTCAATCGTTAATCCGTCCTCCGTATCTCACGCTCCGGTCGGCGGAAGCCACTGGGATGGGGCATTCGATCTAGCGGAGAAGTCCGCGGATATTTTTTTATTCCAGTCAAGGACGAACAGAAACCGCGGTTGGACGAGCGAACGATCTCTCGTTTTCTCGCTTCGAGAGCGTCGACGAAACTATGATAAGAATTAAAAAAAAGATTCGAAAGAAATGAAATTAACCACGGGGGACTGTATGGTACATTGGAACGATATGCATTGCGTGTAGATAGATGTAGCAGTGCATATTCGAATCGTTTCTTCGTTTTTTCTTTTTCTTTTTTTTGCGTTTTGCGATGGCTAGTTCGTGCAGCTATCCTCCGCGTTTGCTCCATTATAGAAATAGTTACGTGTACGGTGACCCGGTACGTTCCAGGCTCAACGTGTCACGGTATTACGACACTACGGTATCATCATTCTCCCTCTCTGCCTCGTTTTTCGATCTCACCGCGTTTTGGAGAGACGCTCTGGCCCGCTGTTCGCCCCCTCCCCCCTCCTCCGCCCCCGTACCTTCCTGAGTCAACCCCCCCAGCAGTTTTCAATCGATTTTCCAAACGGCTTGCCGCTGCTGTACGTTCGAACATGCGCTCGATATTTCGTAATCTACTGTTATTATTTGGTTTTCATCTTTCTCTTTTTTTTGTGGGTTTTTTATGGGTTTTGCTGGGAGGTCGGAAATAGTAGGACCGTGAAATAGTAGGTTGAACGTAGATATTGAAGGAGGAGCGTGAAGGAAGTCCCTCCGTGGGACGAGCCAAAAGCTAGGGTTCAAATATGAATATGAATTTATTAGCGCGATTGGTTAAAGGAAATTTCCGCCGATTTTCACGGGGCGCATCAGGGTCAAAGTATCTTGCATCTGTAGGATCGTGCTGAAAGATGAACTCGATCGGACCGTGTTAAGGGGTAGCGCCGAATTTTTTAAGTTTTCACGGTTGAAAGTTTAAAAAATCAGCGCCACTCCTAAAAATCGTCCGATCGGGCTCATCTTTTTACACAATTCTACGGAAGTAAGATACTTTAAAATAACCGACGGTCGCGTGAATCGGATTTTTTTCCGATTTTTCTTTTAGTTATACATTTGAAGATTTTATGTATCAATCTTTCTTTTCATTTTTTTATTTTTTATCGAAAAAAATCGGAAAATGAATCCGACTTTCCGTGACCGTGGACTATTTTGAAGTATCTTGCTTCCGTAGAATTGTGGAGAAAGATGAGCCCGATCGGACGATTTTTAGGGGTGTCGCTGATTTTTTAAAGTTTCAACCGTGAAAACTTTAAAAATCCGGAGCCACCCCTTAATACGGTCCGATCGAGCTCATCTTTGAGCACGATTCTACAGATGCGAGATACCTCGATCTTGATGCTCCCCGTGAAAATCGGAAAACATTTTCTTTTGGCCGGTCACCCTAATATATATAAATATATATACGTATCGACCGTCATCCTCCTCGCAAACGTCATTGATATTCCCGCCTTTCGATGCTCGTGTAAGTCTATTTCTTTCGATTCAACAACACAGTCGTGGCCTCCAGTCGCCGAAACGGAATTTTCCACACGCAACCGACAAGCCATGTTTTTTTGATTCCTCATAGATGAGGAATCCATGCGACGGTGAAAATAATTGTCACGCGGATTTTTATGTTAACGTAATCAAGATATGACCTGTCAAAGTTTGAGGGGTTGTATCTAGTTGTTTGCGAAAAAGTTGAGAGACTTCCATGACTTCTTTTGAGCCATGTTAACATTTAATGTTTTTATCATTTATTTCAATAATTTTCTGAGAATAATACATTATACGGAATTCATTGCAAGATGTATTAAGTCACTTATGTGAATGTTTTCATAGAAACGTTTTCAAATTTGAGTGAATTATCGCCGTTGTACCGAAACCCCGTTTTGAAGATCACATCTCTGGAAAGGTTAATCTGAAATTAAAGAGGATGCTCATGAGTACCTTTTTCTTTATTAATTCTGGCTTCCTCATGAAGGATTTCGTCCATTCGCTCAAGTGCGGAGGATTACGGAGGAAGCACTTTGCAAGTTTCCAATTGCAGCTAGTTTTAATTTGCAGGGGTTGGAACTTAGAAATTTCGAATTGCTCTAGATCTTGATCCGTTCGGCCGATCTCAGTCAAATTTGATATGTATTATAGCACAACTACATCCGGAGCTTGCAGAAAATTATGGTTCGATTGGTTGAAGTGAACGACAAATAAAGCGAAAAAGTGGATTTTTTGAAAAATTCAAAAAATCATAAAATCTAAAGTTATTGATGGATTCGGCTCAAACGCAATACCAAACATCCTTGTAGGTACCCAACTCTATATGTGAAAAACTATTTAGCCGAATATCTCGAAATTTGGGGACGCTAGAGTGGTTACGACAATTTTTGACCCAGAAAGATATAAATTTTGGTCCAAATGAAAATTCCTCCGTTCACGAACTAGCCATTATAATTAATAACAATCTCGTGAAAGGATCGAATCGATCGGTTGAATTGCTGTCGAGAAATCGCGCTCACCGCAAAAAAAAAGGTTTTTTGGGACAACGGCAATAGTTCCCGCAAAATTGAAAATTTTTTCATGAAAAAATGCATGTAAGTACCTCAATAAACGTAGTTATTAAGGCTACATAGTGTATTCTAATGAAATGATGTTAACTTGGCTAGAAAAATCACGAAAATCCCTTAATTTTCGAGCAAACAACCAGATATAACCCCTTAAACGTTTCCCTGAAATGTCTGAGCGTATTTGTGTGTGTGTGTGTGTGTGTGTGTAATGACCCTGCAAGATGCAAACGACTACAACTCGAGAAAGGTTCGAGCTACAGCGCTCAAACTTTGCCCACACGTGAAGTTTTGTAATCTTCACGTCATCTGTAATTTTCGTAATGATTGGTACAACAGCTCGAATTTTACCGCATTAGGAAATTTTCAACAATTACGGTTACCATTCTAGCGTTCGTAAACTTTGCGTCATAGATCGAAATAGTTCTTTACAAAGAGAATGATTTTCACGAATGTTCGGTATCGAGTTTCAGCCGAATTCATCGCGAAGTTCGGATTTCATATGATACTTAATTTTTTGAAGAATGTACGTCTTGCTCTAACTCACTTCAGGCTCGAAAAATCGAACCCGAACTTGCTTTAGGTATAAAATCTCGTTCGATCGTCGGTACTTTGTATGAAATTTGGTGAAGATCGGCTGGAGGTATCAAATTCTAGAGGAATTTCAATTATCCAGAGCTTGAACTTGATAGAAACAGGAACAAGCTGCAAGTTGAAACTTGCAAGCTGCTTTTTCCGAATTTTAGGTGATACACGAATTCTTAGATGAGGAAGATAGGATAGATAAAAAATAGCTTTGCATAAATTCTGTCCTCAACAATTCGGAGGAAACAGTTTGGAATTGCAATTCTAAAAGCAAATTTGTTTTTCTAATCATATATCTAAAAAAAACCGGCGAAGATCGTGTTGGGCAACCACCTGATAGGATTCCGTAATTATTTTACCTTGACTAATTTGCCTGCTTCCGGAAAAGAGTTGATACTAAGTTTCCCATGATCTATTGTCCCTACAGTGTTCGTGTTAATTTTCATTGAAAGTACCAATTAATAGTTATCTTCTGGAATTTTTGTATATTTTTTATGTCGATAGGTTAGACATCGAATCGTTATTAAGGGACGCTCTGATAACGACTTCGAATGCAAATATCTCGTGACTGAAGGGTCGAAATCAAAAAGTCCTCCAATAATTTTTGTTGCATTTCGAAAGACTTATTAAATTATTAATTAAATTTTAATTAAATACCCTCCCCCGTTAATATGGTAAGTGAAAAAAAAAGTTGAGACCTTTCAGTCTATGGAAGAAGGGTCTGAAAAACAATTTTTTCAAAAATCTCATCGTTTCCGTTCTGGGATCATCAATCTACGTCCGTATACCAAATGTCATCGTAATAGTTATCCAAACGAGAGAAAGGAAAAACCAGTGACATGCAGACAAACGGTCGGATGGACAGACCGAAACCAGAAGGGTTTCCAGTTCCCTACGGAATCTCTAAAAAAAGATCTCAAGGTATTTTCGTTTTGCTCAATCTTTTATTTTCGTCGCTGATCGAATCGCAATGGGAATAAAGCAGCGGATAGAAATAGAAAAAAATATATTTTTCTATTTCTATCCGCTGTTTATCATTAATTAATTAATTTTTTTTGTTTGTGGAATTATTTTTTTATTGTATATGTAATTAATATGTGAAAATTATAAAAACAAAAAAGGAGGTAAGATATTCTGAAGAGGCCCCAAATCGAGGGGGCGAAACGTCAAATAAAGGAAAAAATTGAATACAAGGTCGTACGTCGCCAAAGTATTAAAACCCAAAAAAATTCATAATAACGATCAAAGCAAGCGAAAATAACGGAAAAAAAAATATTCTGTTGGTACAAATTTTCTTTTTTTTTCGTTTTCAACGGGGACTGGGATTGTCCTCGTTGGCGCGAGTTGAGCACAACGATGGTAAACGTGGCCACAATGTAGTTGACTTTGTAGCCTCCACGCGGTACGAATCAATGAAAGGGCCCTCGCCCGTTCGCATTAATTATCCAATCGTTAAACATGACGTCTGTGAGGTGAGAGTTCGATTCGAGAAACTCGCTCGCGTATCGCCAATGATGGAATACACTGTTCGAATCGCGTCGCGTAATAACGCGAGCTTATGCGAGGACAACGACTAGTCACTGGTGTATCATTTGGATGATGATAAGTCATTGAAGAATGAGATTGCGTCACGTCGCACGTTTATTGCCACGCTGGCGATTTTCGAATCTTTCCTGTAATTATCAGCGGAAAAACCTTGGAAACGATTTTTATTTTGCTTTTCGGTTGGGTTCGAATGAAAAAACGAGTAATAAAATCTTAATTGTCGATCTCGTGGGTATTCAATAGCTGATAACATTTTGTGTTTTTTGAGCTGTTTTTTTTTCTTCAAGTTTGAATGTTTATAGTGACACTTGTTCTAATAATCTATGAACTGCAGTTAACCACTGCAAAATTTTTCGTGTTTTGCATGTTTTTTCGAGAATTTTTTCAAAAATGAATTTATGATTTTTAGCGACAATGAGAGAATCGTTTGCACCGATCACGTTTCAAGGATCTCAACGCATTCAATGCTTTATTATTATACGTGTTTTGTTCTGTAATTTGTTTAGTTTTTTCATCTTACTTCTTTTCTTTTTAAAACACGGAAAAAAGTTAATGAGATTCAGTGGAATTATTCATGATTGATCGAAAAAGTTTAATTAGTCATTAAAACGAAATCCCAGTTGACGCGACACGAACTTGGACTCATTCGGTCGATCATACGGTTTTTTTCCTCTAAAACTCAATTTGATTCACTGAATATTTCGAAACTACGGCTGTGCACCTTCGGCCAATGCATTTTTTTTTATTGTCTCCACAAAATATTTATTAAATTCACTAACAAAAAAGCGACAAAATTTTCGATTACAAAAGTTAATAACAATAGTAATAATGAGAATAATAAGAACAATAATAATATTCATAATAATAATAATAATAATAATAATAATAATAATCATAATCATAATCATAATCATAATCATAATCATAATCATAATCATAATCATAATCATAATCATAATCATAATCATAATCATAATCATAATCATAATCATAATCATAATCATAATCATAATCATAATCATAATCATAATCATAATCATAATCATAATCATAATCATAATCATAATCATAATCATAATCATAATCATAATCATAATCATAATCATAATCATAATCATAATCATAATCATAATCATAATCATAATCATAATCATAATCATAATCATAATCATAATCATAATCATAATCATAATCATAATCATAATCATAATCATAATCATAATCATAATCATAATCATAATCATAATCATAATCATAATCATAATCATAATCATAATCATAATCATAATCATAATCATAATCATAATCATAATCATAATCATAATCATAATCATAATCATAATCATAATCATAATCATAATCATAATCATAATCATAATCATAATCATAATCATAATCATAATCATAATCATAATCATAATCATAATCATAATCATAATCATAATCATAATCATAATCATAATCATAATCATAATCATAATCATAATCATAATCATAATCATAATCATAATCATAATCATAATCATAATCATAATCATAATCATAATCATAATCATAATCATAATCATAATCATAATCATAATCATAATCATAATCATAATCATAATCATAATCATAATCATAATCATAATCATAATCATAATCATAATCATAATCATAATCATAATCATAATCATAATCATAATCATAATCATAATCATAATCATAATCATAATCATAATCATAATCATAATAATAATAAGAATAATCATCAACGATCCGTCTAAAATAAAATTCAATGATTTGATTGAAAATATAAATTTTATTAACTTGAATACTTTGCCAACATCCAATGTTTGGTTTGAGTTTTCAAAAATCCGCACGGTTTATTCCTGCCGGTCCTTCTCGCACTGTCTCCTCCTCTATCCGCATCTCCGGTTCGGGGAGTACCGGTGGTCCGTCATGGTCGCTTGGGCTGGCTCGCACAGCTTGCCCGAGCGGAGGAGAACCTCGAAGAAGAAACAGCCGGTAGGTCTCACACACCTGGCGAGTACGTAGCAACACGCTCGGTACTCGCCAATTTTCAAGTACATCGAGTGTAACAGTCTCGACACTGAGAACCCCTGTACTCACCATTTTCCTCGCTCTCTCCCTCTCCCTCTCTCTCTCCCTCTCGCTTTCTCCCACTTGCGCCAGCCTCCTTCCTGAAGGGATGATGATGTAATTCACATGTGCGCGCGTCCAGCCGTCCCTGGAGTCCCGTTTACGATATAATTTTTAGCTATAATCCAGAGTACACGTTATATGCATTACAACCAACGATTAGACGTGCATATTCCAGCACACATTTCTCTTATCTTCATTAACCACGATTATCTGCGACATCGCTGTCTTTAGGGTACTCATCATTTATCCATTATTATTATTATTTTATGATTATTATTATTATTATTATTATTTTATGATTATTATTATTATTATTATTATTATTTTATGATTATTATTATTATTATTATTATTATTATTATTATTTTGTTAACGGGGAGGGGGTGGAAAATCTTCGAACGACATCCACTGATGGTCGTGTGGGTAGTGTGGGGCCTTTGCGACTAAAAACCAACCCCCATCCCTTTTGGGTCTTGTCATTATCACTTTTAATTATTTCTCTTTCATCTGATTATTATTAATTATCATTGTTATTATTATTATTTTTCGCGTTAACGTTCTGGCGCATTTTTACTGTATGACATTAGAATGTCGAACGTTTCGAACTCTTGTATCATTGAAACCATTATTCCAACGTTGAATTATACTAAAATTGAAGGGAAATGTACGTACAAATTAATGGTAAAGAAAATTATTTTTCAATCAGTGACAATAATTATATGCAGTAGTTTTAAAGTGATCTTAACTTTAGTTTTCCAGATCCGAACAATGAAGTCAATGACTCGTTACTGAGTACCAACTATATCGGTTACATCGTACATAACAACATCTAAATTTTTATTCGCTGCATCGTAAATCTTGACAAATGTCAGAGCAGCTAAAATTAGATCATGATTCAACTTAGCGTACATCTACTGCGGGTCTTTAAAGGTCATTATATATATCGAAACATGGTATCACACCGAGGAATGGTTCGCAATGGTTTACAGCGTCATGAGTCATCGTACTACGAATTTAGCAGTGACATCGATTTTTGCAACACAAATCGTCTCATATCTGTACAACTTCCACAAACTCTCGTATCTCAATAGTCCGAACAAAATTTAGGCTGCAAAGCTCGTGCAAAAATGAATGAATAAAAAAAAAAAAAAAAAATAACGAAAAAAAAAACGATCGAAAAAAGTCCAATAATTTGCTCAATTTCGTGCATCGGCCCGAAATTCCGTAATCTGAACTTCATCGTGATTGGCTCAATTTCTTATTGCTTCTTGCAAGACAAAAACAACGTCAATGTCTAGCCAACAATACCACGCAGTCGAATCAAATTATATTTCGTTGAATCGATTGATTTTTTACTTGGCACGATTCAAAGTGCGGCTCAACGTTGGCTCAATATGCATTCAGTTTCTCCGCATCGAATTAATATTATTTCGCTCGCGCGA
The DNA here is from genome assembly GCA_963971145.1 of Sussaba pulchella. NCBI lineage: Eukaryota > Metazoa > Arthropoda > Insecta > Hymenoptera > Ichneumonidae > Sussaba > Sussaba pulchella. The sequence continues at coordinate 4,651,744 of OZ020175.1, read as the reverse complement.
ATGAACGCTCTTGCAAGAATTTCGCCGGTATACCGCAGTTTTACCGTCGAATGCATCGAAATCCATCGAGACATTCGTCCTTTTATCGCAACTTCATCGTTCGCACCAGCGAAATGAATAAACTGGCTGCTGAAGCGAAGATTGGCAGGGCGCCAATCGACAGGGGTCGAGGGAAAAACAGTGTGATCCAAAGACTTTGATCCTTCGATGTGAAACGTTCGAATTTGCCGCGACGGATGATTCCCAGGGTCGAAACAATTCCAACGGTACCACCGTCGTTTCCATTCGGAAACTTTCCACGGCCGAAGGATTTCATTAATGGATCGATGAATATTCTTATCCCTCGGATCCGGTGTTCTCATCGTCGAGTATCGATGAGCTATCGGAAAAACTTTCCAACGACTAATACTGTCAAAAACATTTGAAACTCCAAAATAGGCTGAACAATAAAAACAAAAAAAAATAAATTTAAAAATCTTCTCGTTAGTTTCATCAATATTTTATCAAATCCACTGTCGGAAGAAAAATATTTGTTCAAGTATTGGTGATTTATTATAGTAAGAGACGAGAAAGATTTGAGAAAATTAATTCTCCGAATAAATTTGGATAAATTATGAATCGAATAGGTCACGAAATAACAGTTCGATAGAAATTAGTTTTAATTCGATTTATTATCGCTCCAGTGAATTTACGAGAACGCATTTAGATTGATCCAGGAAGTACAGTCATCAAAGTGGTGAGGCTGCACTATCGGAAGGGAACAATACGAGTAGGACGGTCGTTCCATCGAAAGCAATTTTTCCAATATTGGATAGCTTCGCAGGTGCGCGTCTTTCCCTCCGCGAGCGAATAATGAATTCCATCGAGGCCACAGTGATCCGGCCATCGAGCCAATCCACTTTGTTCTTTACCGAGCTATGAGCGGCGCGTTGCCGATTGATTACAATTTCATTTCGGTTACTTCGCACAGTCTCGGACACCTTCCGCAAAAAAAAAAAAACACAAGACGGGGTTACAAGACGGTTCCTTTTTTATTACGTTTTTACGGTTGTGGAATGATTTTTCTGCGTATTTTTTATGAGAAATTTTGAGTTCGAAATTATTATTATTTTTTTTAATTTATGTATGGAAAGTTGTATTAATCGAATTGTGCGTTAACAATGTTTCGATTGAATCCGCAGTGATGTAATCAAGAAGTTGAGTTTGATCGGGAGATTGAAATCGGTGATACAGTTGACGCGATTTATAGAGTCACTCCATAGAATCGCCAAAACATTATCCAACAATCGTGTAATGATATTGTCGCATTAATTTTATTGGATGTTTTGTTTATGTAGAGAAATACAGAGACATACTTTTTCTTCAACCTACACATGGAAGTAAATTGATTTAAATAGTGTCTAAAAAACCTTCCCATGAATCGATCGGACGATTAAATTTCTTACACAGTTATGCTAAAGAATTCTACAAAATTACCCACTTCTCAACAGCGCTTCAAACAAATCATTTACATCGTCTATCAATTCTCAAAATGTATCTTTTCGAGTCACCAAAATCCCAAACCGCGAATAAATTGCTTCAAAAAAAATCAACAAAGGTTTATCAAAAACGTTGCTTGTACCAATAAACACGACCATAGTCCTTACATCGGCAACGAAGCGTTAAAGAGCACGTAGATCCCTCGAACGCAATTTCCATCCCGTAATATCCAACGACCTTTACTTCGCAACACGCCTTAGGGTGAGATTCTTGCCGGGACGGTCGCATTCTTTGGCTCATAAAAAAAAAAAACCCGGTAGCTCATCGTTCCCTTCGCGACGAGACTGCCGCACACATACGTCCCTTCTAATGGTCCGGAACGTCGTCCCAAAGCAATTCCACCGACGACAAACACGCAGGTACTCGAACATGGTGCTGACGTGTGCCTACGAACGTGTAGATTGTGTACAGAAGACGCGGACGAGCGTGAAAGCTTCGAGAGTTTAATCAGGCAATTCGTCTGACGTAAATCGGGGTTATACTACTGAACCGGTGAAGCGTTCGCGCTTCTTCGATGTTTGTGCACCACCCGAAGTCCGCAAAAGCTATAAAGAACGATGAAGAACTTGTGTACGAGTCGGGTTGTAATATTCAAAATTGGCTATTAGCCGTAAACGTGCGTTTCATCTTCGCGACTTTCCGAGATAATATCGTCGGGTATAAATGAAAATCGTCGTTTCGACTACTTACCGGGTATGCCGGATGAACAGTAACATTCGTGGGTTTACTTCGTCTCGCTCGTAGAGGAAGCCATGTGACAATGAAAACAAAATGGGGTCGGGATTTTCATCCCCAAATGTGCGAAAACGTGTAGAAATTATATTTGTAGCAAATATGTGGATGCGTGTGCGTGTGTAATGCAATGACGCGAGGCTTTGGGCGGAGAAGGTGGTAGAGATACTCCGGACTACGTGAGAAGACCAACTGGAATCCTCCCACACGGCTCAAACGTATCGACGCAAACAGGCGATACCAAATGCCATTTCGCCTATTAGACTGGAGATCCACGATAGAGTGGCAGCGCGAAATTTTAACTTACAAGGCCATGATCGTGTCAGTATGTACTGTCTGAAATAATAGGCTGTCCTTAATGGGGGAGGCTGGAGAAGTTTTAATATTTTTCGCCATTATCGAAATATCTCGTTATTCACTAGATATATTTATTATCTCTTCATTGCATATTGTTAATTGGTTATTCGATTATATTTTATGATATTCGATTTTGAGGTAATGCATGAAATCCGCCATCAGCGAACTAGAATTGATAAAAATGCTCATAGCATAATTTTCATAGCTCGTGCGTTATCTCAAATTTGAAGGAAGCAGTTTACGACTTTCAACTTTTTCAATATGTCGGTAAGCCACGTTGGCCGTTGACGCGCCTTCGACATATCCGTACGAGAATTTTTTTTACCCTCGGTTCACCGGCTCTTCACTCTTTCTCTCGCTATCGGTACAGAATGTGCATACACGTGTCTGCGAGTTTTATATCGTGGGTTTTGAGAGTCTACAGACGTGGCTCGTTGAATGAATAAGGATGTTCGAGACGTCGACACAAAGCCCCGCACTCGAGTGAACAATGTTTTCAACGGGTAGACGGCAAGATTAATCTTCAATTTTTCTTCAATTCCACCGTGTCAGGTGACAGACTGAAAATTCGAGATTTCCATTGAAATTTGGTTTCAACGTTTTGTTGCACTGAAAATACTCCCTCGGAATAATTCAGATGATTCAAAATTTATCATTTTAATAACTACAATTGCAATGAATATATACAATACAGTACACTGTATTATAGTTATATTTATTGTGCGATTATCCAATATAATAATATTTATCACGTAGAGTTTATTACATATAAATTAGAAAACACAGAGAAATTATATTACATAAAATCTAATTATAGAATAAATTGTAACTATCATATAATTTTTGCGTTACACAATACATACGAACCCAAAGATAAATCATTACATTCGTCAAAACATTATTTTCATTTAAATCGACAAAAAAAAAAAAAATCATTCGTATAGAAAACTATAAATTTCCACGATTGAATGTTCCATCGATGCATTTTCCGTTTTGCATCGTTCCGAACGCCTGAATCGTTGCGTTCTCGTCTGGTATTCAATCCCACCGAGCCGCTGACAAAGCTGTGATCTCACGGCGAACTAATTGTGTCTGAAAATGAAAGTAAAAAAAAAAAAAAAGAAGATAGGCGTAAAAATAATGGATATCAAAGTTCTCGTGGTCAACACGGCGGGAACACACGAGCCGTATCACTTTCATGCTCGACGTTCTTGCGTGCCAAAGGGGATGGAGCCGGTAGCCAGAGATGGAAACCGGCAGCAGATGTGTCTGCGCGACGCGGAGAGAGAAAGATCGGAAGAAGGAGAATAAATGAAAGACGAGAAATAGCCGGGTGTCCCCGTTTAGTTGTCACTCGGATGCTTTATGGATCCTTGAAAAGTGTTCTCCGCGGAAGAAGCGACGTCGTGCTGCCAGTGACGCGGGGTAACGCTTCCTGTACATTATATTATATATTCGCAAAAACACACATACATACATGATACATACATAAATGATGGTAGAGAAAAAAGTATATACCTCGCTGCAATGAAAGTAGAACGACGTGCGGCATCTATTTTTGGCACACTCCGAGGGGGGGGGGGGGGGGGGGGGGTATATTCCGTAATAAAGAAAGAAAAAACAAAAGAAATTAGCGTGTTTCCACTTTTTACGGAGTCGTTACTTCAATGGCCTTCGAGAAATCGATGGGGGGGTGCAAATGTAAAGGGAAAAACACAAAAATCGACTGAACGATTCGAGCTCTTTCGAACTACTCGCCCATTTTCTTTGAGTGTTCTATATCCGGACTGAGAAAACTCGGAGGGACAATTTCGTCTGCTTTTTCCTTGTTCTATTGGCCTCGTTCGACGGTGA
>OZ020175.1:4615461-4647062 GCA_963971145.1 Sussaba pulchella | reverse complement strand
CAAGCGTTTGAATAAATACGAAAATAAAAAATATCAACGTCTCGTTATTTATTTTTTATAACGATCAAATGAATAATACCGTTTCGTCGATCGTTCCCTCGAGCCTCCTGCGTCTATACGTTCCTTCTCCATCCCTCCACACCATTATTCCCCGCAATCAAAGACTCCCACAGCCTTTCAAGAGGCTTTTTATCACGCCGCGGCGCGATTACGATTTTCCCGCACGAGCGCCCGTGCCCTTGCGGCAGCCCTCGCGGCTTTCTCGGTTGGCAACTTGCCCCGTCTATCGGCCCATTTTCATCCACGATGATCGCGGATGAGATTGCACAGTGGCAAGAGAACAATTGCTCGAACCGAAATGGAAGAGGCGCAAAAGCGATGGCAGCGAAAACCGTGACGTTCGACGATTCGCGAAGACCGCGAACGATCGTCGATTTCATAGACCGGCAACTTCGGATTCGCGTCCAAATGGCTACTGACTCTCCGCTACACGCCGACGAATAGTGTGTCGCGAAGAGCTTTTCCGGGGCTTCCCTGTAGTACTCACAACGCTGTGCTTCTTGTACACGAGCTTGTGCCACTGCTCGTTGATGTCGTGTCGAGCACGACGTACAATTGCCTATTTAATATTTTTTGAATTATTTACGTTATTCAATTTTTTTTTTTTTCGTTTTTTTCATTTTTTATGTTATTGATTTTTTTATTTTATGTTATTGTATTTTACTTTTTTTTTTCTTCTGGTAATCGTCTTTGTGAGTAATGAACGTGAATCTTGAATTAGTCGATAGAGGATTTTCATCGAATGCTCGACAATAATCTGAGACTGCAACGCGAGGCAAAATTACGACGAAAAAACGAACAGAAAGTATCTTCATTGAAATTAAGGATGAGTAAAGTTTTGTTGGTTATTAGAATGTTTTTGAAGGTGAGAAAAACTACGACCAAAAATTCGCACAAGTGTAAGGCAATTTTTTTGTGGATTTTATTTGATGGTAATTGATTAATTGCAATTTTGGAGATTCGACTGTAAGAAATAGAAACGAGGGCGAGACTACCGCTATAATGATAATCAATAATTCGTCACAATTATTATAAAATATAATCGATAATCACAATACATTGTAATAAATCCTTATTATTCTTATTAGTGTTATTATTATTGTTACTATTATTATTATCAAATTGGTTTGGTCGTTTATTATTATTATTATTATTATTATTATTATTATTAATCGTATTTAATTATTAATATTGATAATATTATTGTTATTCATTAATTATTATACATAATAATAATAATTATTATTATTATTACTATTAATAATAATAATAATTATTATTATTATTACTATTAATAATAATAATAATTATTATTATTACTATTATTATTATTATTATTATTATTAATTATCATATATTATAATAATTATTATTATCATTATTAATTAATTATTATATATTATAATAATAATAATAATTATTATTATTATTATTTGATACTTTTTTCAATGATTCGATTAGAAAATTGAGTTTCAACAGCCTCCCTTAAATTGACATAATGTTGCTACTAGGTACAGCGCAAGGAGCAACGGCCGAAGGCCGAAAGGAGCATCGGACTCTGAAATCTCTAGATCTACGAACTTCTCCTTCTCGATCGCGAACAATGAAATCCGTGTGAAAAGCAACGACAAGCGTGTTGCAGTCTTGGTTACTACGTTAGATCCGTCGTACACACGACGATAGCTCCATCGGTGCTACATGTCGGTATCCGTGATACATGCAGTCTGCGGATATAGTCACAACCGTTGCCCCGAAGCAATACTGCGGTATCGGAGTAGCTCGAGTTTGCGATAGATCGCGACCCCGTTACCACGGTTTGCTCCGAGTACGAGTGAGGAATTGTTATTCCGTCTATGCAGGTACATAGACAAAACCTTCGTCGACAATACGACGACGCGACGGACTTTATGCACTTGCATTAACGACGTGACAAAGAATTTTTCAAGCCAATATATTGCACTTGTGTCTGATATTTTTGTTTCTTTTATGTTTTAGTTTTTCGTCAAATAATAAAGTTTTTGATTCTAGAAACGCGCAAATGGCAAGGTCGAATTAACACTCAGATTAGAAGTTTAAATTATGAATATTTATTAATTAAGTACTAACTCGATACAATTCTCGCAGAGCTAATTTTTATTAGAGCTTGTTCAAATTTTTATTAAATATTAAGTAATATTAAAAATAGACGAGATAAATGTTATAAATCTCAGATCCGATCATTTGTTCGTATTTTATCAACTTATATTTCTCCGCATCTACATAGATTGAGAAGATCCAAGCCAGACGAGAAATTAGTCGATCTGCTTAAAACCATTTTTCGACGTCAGGAAAATCCAGTGGTGGGAGAGTAATCCGCTTACCTCAGTCATTTTGCGTAATTGACTCTATCGTCATTTGCAGCGTTGCAAGTCAGAGAATTTTTTTTTCGTGACGGAACATCGACTTTGACAAGCGCGGAAATTCCTAATAAACCAAGAACGAAATTATAAAAAAACTATTGATATAAAATAAATAATAGAATAAATAATCATTTATATCGCGTAATAACCAATAACGAAATAATCAAATTGGTCGCAGATTGCGCAAAATAATCGTCTAGCCAAAATCCTTGCAGTGTACACGCACGATCGTGGCTCGCTCCATCGAGTCCTTGCACAACCAGTGCCGACGTCAAATATCGCGAGAGTAATCCAAAAAAATGGGGAATGCGAGGCCGGAGAGGGCGTGTACAGAGGAAAAATGATAACGAACGTTCGAGTACACGGAACTCGTTTATACGACGGTATCGATACACGATTGATCGCTCGTACGTGGCAGACGTTGCTCTCTTATCTAATCAGTGACGAGAGAGCGCAGCGAGAAAGAGGGCTACATCGAAATCAAAATTAATTTTTGAATCATCCTCGTCAGGTGTAACATCATAATTATTTCGTGTCTTAAGGCGTCGTCCGATGACTTCGTGGACGATACATGCTTGACCCAATCGTCGGTGAGACAGCATGAAAATGCACTACGAAGGCGATAATTTTCGTCGACCGAATTGTCGACACATCGATCATTAATTAGAATTTAATTACTTTTGCAGTTTCTTTAGAAAAAATTGACGATGATGAAATAAAAAATTCGAGATTATGAGGTTTAAATAATTTTCGCAAGTCGCAAATTTGCGAATGGAAGTTTAACGTATATTGTAAGGAAAATTATAGGGATTCGACTATTTTGTGTATTTGTATATTTTATAGATCTTCGCAATGGCAGAAGTCGAGGTTTTTTTTTTTTTAAATACGATAAGCAATAATTTTGTCATTCGACGATATTTTGACCGACACACACATTGGTAAAGTATTCAGCAAAACATATAATTTTTCATTATATTTTATATTGTACAAATCTCAACAACCTCAAAAATAGAATTTGTAAAATCAAAAATATGATCATCAATAAATTTCTCATTCGATGATTGTAACGAATTAAAGAGTGCAACAATAATTATAAAAATCAGAACATACTCAGTCGTACGATATCCAACAGGAGCGCATTCATTAAAAAGCATAAACACTATATTTGTTCGAATTAAAATGACGAGCAGTCGGAAAATAGTACAACGAACGATTCCACTAATCGTCAGAAATAAACGCAACCGACACAAGTTTGCTACTGGAATAAAAAGTAACGAAAAAAACTCGTAGATTCCGAGCAAGAACAATGCGGGAAGTCCCGGAGATGCAGTCCCGAGCGAAACGAGAAAAACGTAAGAGCCTGAGACGTAAGATCTCATCAGTTTGATATGCCTCCGCGAAACTACAACAAATTTATTAGTCACGCGAGTCTCATCTCTTTCTTCGTCCCTTCCGGTTTCTACACTTTGTCAATCTTGGCTTGATGCTGCTATCTATATTTTTACCAATGGCTTGTCGTCACCGAGAGAGAGAAAAGAGAGAAAGAGGGAAAGAGAGAGAGAGAGAGAGAGAGAGAGAGAGAGAGAGAGCGAGAGAGGGAAAAAAAACATCAACTGCATTACTGACTAATGCGAGAGATTGAGACTATGACTCGTTATCCACTGAATAAACCGTCAGTGCGTAAGACAATGCGGTACCTCAACGTACCGGACAGATACAGATATATAAGATCCAAGAACTAATGGAAGCATCTGCATCTGTTAGGTTTCCCGTAGCTAGGTTAAAGCGTTTGGTAAACCAGTCCAATGACCCTATTAGTACTGAAATCTTTTTTTCTTTATTCAACTGATATTTCTCTCTCTCTCTCTCTTTTTTTCTCTCTCTCTCTCTCTCTTTTGCTCTTCCCTCCGTCAATCTTGCACTCTCTTGCACTCCCTGAGCCTCCATTCGTCGTCATTAGACCAACGAAATTCGCTCCAGGCCAACCCAAAGACAATAATAATAAAACACGTTTCCCAAAAATTGGACGTTAAAATATTTATACATCTCTGTATGAGGTATTCCACGGCTAACGTGGCAGCCGACAGACTTACGTTCATATTTTCTCCGGCAAAAAAAGTTTAAAAAGCACATAATGATGTAGTTTCTATCAGATTCGAAATATTTCGGTTCGGAGATTTTGGATTTGAAATTAAAAATTTGAAATTTTTGTCCGCGAAATTGTCGAAAATTGATTGCTAACAGAAAAATGGCGGAAAAAATGTACAAAAATCGTCGCAAGTCGTTTTTTTGTGTTTTCCTTTGAGGCAAAAAAATTTGATCAAAATCGAAAACCAGCCGGGTTTCGACTGCTACGGTAGTCGCGTGGAATGCCTTAAATACATACGTATATATTTCCCTCGCACTGCCGTCGAATAAACGCGAATGCGCGTGCGTTTTCGTATCTCATTGAAAATTAATTTATGAAAATTATCCAAACTCAGGGTAGCCCCGGCGCTACCGGAGTATACGCATAATGTAGAATAATTCTAGACAGCTCGTCAATGATAGCCCGACGCGTTTATGTATCTAGCCGGTAATTCCGGCCGATGAACTCCGCATACTCGATGCTTGGCGTCTAGTACACGTGTTCTAAAGAGTCGAATAATCAAAAGATTACAATGGCTCGCACGAAATGCGAATTAAATTTTGTATATCATCGTATAGTTTATAGTACGTCGAATGATAGAACAAGTTCACTGGATCAAAAACATACTTATCGAACTCTTTGGCGTCACAACGAAAATGCAATTCGTGATTTTTTATCAAACAATTTCTCCGATGTGGTTGAAATTGATTCGAGGCTATGCGCAATTGTGGAACAATAATCACTCGAGGAGATTTGTTGTTCGATAAATTTTACAGATGTAAAAAAAAATTTAAAGCACGTTTGTGCATTTGTGTCGGCGTCGTGGTAAATTATATCGATGGCACGCACGTGACCGTAGGGCGAAGGATAAAGTACTCGTCAGTCGGTAATCAAAATTTCGAAGCATTGACGTTTAAGGGTGCCAAGCGAATGTGAATAAAAAATAAGTCTTTTTATACTTATTTTTCAATTTTTCATGATGTAGGACGCATCCATGTTTTATTAAATATGTATATTTTTTTTTCAATTGCACCGCCTTGAAATGAATTGTTCGTATGACCATGGGGGGGAGGGGAGGGGGGCGGATATAGCTTTCCACTAAAGGCCGGACGGAATGAATGGTTTGAGAATCATTGGTCAATTACTATATACGATATAGGAAAGTGCAGCTAAGTGTGTTACTACTGATAGTGCTGCGATCTTTATACAGGGTGTTCCAAAATCACCGGCGCGAACGAAAGCCTGTAAACGATACACGAGACCATTTTAACATCGTTTTGTCAAAATTAGGGCGTGATTTTCTCATTCTCGCTTCGTTCAGGAATTACAACGGTTTAAATGATTTTGGCTCATATTTCCTTTAATTGGATCTATCTTCGCCAAACTACGACAGATTATTATATTTAAAGAAAATTGAAACAGGAATTTGTAAGCGTTCAAACTTGGCCAACATTTTTTCCTGTACGGATAACAGTTCCCCTGCTATTTATTATCAAACACAATTTCTTGAGTTTTTATTCATTTTTTTATTAATCTAACGTTATTTTATTCATTGAAATATGGTTTTCGTTTGCGGCGGTGATTTTGAGACACCCTGTATTATCCTACAACCTAATACCGTTTGACCTATATATATACATATATGTGAATTCACATATGCTTATAACAGGTATAAAATATCGTAGAATGATATAAAAAGTGTAGTACTATCAGTAGTTATTGATATATACACCATATTTATGTTATTATCATTCGTATTATTATTGTGACGTTTAGGTACATTTTTATGTATATTTTATTACATACACATTCATTATTTCTGCATGTATGAAAATAAAAATAATGATAATATAAATATCATGTAAACGTAAACTCATACAAACATCTCCTAACAATACTGCACTCTCTGCATTATTCCACAACCTGTTACAACTCGATGCATCGATGCCTACGTGCACACACACACATGTATGGGGCATTCCAGGATAAATCGTCAGTCATGCCCTTGATATTTCTTTTATTCCTTTTCTCTCTCCGTACGTCATACAGCCGTATAAAAACCTCACTCCCCAATTTTCAGAATCAAAAGAAAAAAAACTCGTTCAGTTGCAATCACTCAAAACGAAGAATTGCAAAAACTACGTTTACAATTTTATTAAAATTAATAGTTTTTACGATTACACATCGTTGTATCTATATGTATGTCTCTACAGTCACATACATGTATATACGTAAACGCGTGTGCGTGGGAGGAAGGGGAAAATACTCCAAAATCTACTTACCATGTTGGTGGTTAGCGGTGGGCACTCAGCTGACGTATAACACGTTTCCACCGAAGAATCAGAAGAACTTCGAGTACCGTTGCTTCGTCCCGGACGAAATTACTTCCCAAACGTGACGAATAAATAACAACGAAAAGTATCGCGAACGACGATGGCTGCGACGACGGGGAGAACAATCGTCGACCCGAAAATTTCTAATCGTCAACGCGGCGATAACAGTACGCTATCCATATATATATCTGTGAGGATACACATCCATATATATACTATATATATATATATAATCCTCACTCTCTAGCCGTATCCGTGCCAGGCCATGATTCACACAAGTACACAATTTTATTATCACGCTTTATCGAATAAACCCAAATACTTACAAAAAATTGAAACATCAAGACATTTTTTTATTTATAAAATCGAAATACAATTTTTATTAATTCAAATGTTAATCGATCGGATCGATCAAGGCCGACTGTGAATTTGATTCGAGACCGATGACGCGTGCGCGCGCGCGCGCGTTTGTGTGTTGTATGTCGGTGTAACGTCAAAGTCGCGACAAAACGGGTTGAAATAAATGTCAATTCGACGCAACTTCGTCGAAGGTCCGTCGAACACTGAACGCTGAACCCCGACCGACTGAGCACTGAGCACCGTTCAGGCTTCGAGTGCTCTCCGTGAGCAGTGTAACCGGCGCAGCAGAGCCTCAGCCGCCTCAGCGGTGACTCACGGAGGCTCTCCCGTTGTCGGAGCGAGGGAGAAACATGATTTTGTATCTCGTTTTCCTCTTTCTTTCGTCTTTCTCTTGCTCCGGCTTCGCGAGATATCACGTTCTTACTCGTCTCTCGGCTTCGTAATACGATTGAGCTGTGTATGTATGTATATTAGGGTGTTTTGAAGGAATGTTTTTTTTTTTTTGATTTTCCAACCGGCCGCGCAGTGATTGGTTAGTTTGTAGAGGAAAAAAAATGGTGACAGAAGGCGAGCAATCTGGGTTGAGTGGAAGATCCGCCTTATTTGATTTTTCATTTTTGTTGCCGTTTTTTTATTGAATTTGAGACAGAAAATTGTTGGTTACATTTTTTTTTTTACTGATTAGGTTTGTGGGTTATTTTTTGGTATTTGATAGGTTAATGAGGGATTTTCTTGGGATTTTGACTCTTTAGTTGAGAGTTGATAGAGGAAAACATATTGAAAAAATTGTATTAATCAGATTTTAACATTTATTATTGAATACGAATTGATAATTTGGGAAAGTACAGCCCGGAGTAATTTTCGTATAATTTTTATTTGTTATGACACTAGATTATTGTTTCCTTTTTCCGTAATTCATTTTTCATGGAGTCTTAAGGATCGATGATATTAAGGCTAAAGTTTTACAGTATTACAGATTTTGTCCTTCAGTGACGTTTGTTAGCAATATTATTGATAGCTCTTTCTTCTTACGAGTGGGATACTGCCTCTGGCAGCTGTGAGCACAAAAAAAGAATGTTTAGGGTAGGTCTCGAAATCCCGAATCTCATCCAGCCGAAAACGTATATATAGATATAGTGGCGTAGCTCGTGTACCGCGTGAAGATGGTTTTCGGCCGAATGAGATTCGGGATTTCGAGACCTACCCAATGTTTACTAACAATTATTTCTCTCAAATTCAATGAAAAAAAGGGAAAAATTAAAATTTAATAAGTCGGGATCATCAACGCAACCTAGAATTTTTTTTCTATCTAAACTATCTATGAGGGCCACCCCTCAAAAAATTAACAAACCTTTTTTTATTAAAATTTGAACAAGTTAAATGATAATTTCAAGAGCAGCGGTATAACCGTGGCATTAGATTACCCATATATTATGTGTATATTTTTTTTCGTCAAAGTAGGGTTCATAGGCGTTAATTCCATACGGCATTGAATTTTTCCAGCAACAATTAGTCGCCCAGCTAACATAATTGCCAAATAGAACAACAACAATTCCATGGATTTCGAATGGGAAACTTCACCTCGAATCAGCGGGAAGTAAGAGTTGGACTATAAAGGTCCAATTAGGATTAACAATTTTTTTTAATTTTTTGGCATCGATTGAGACCCCGGCGCCATTAAAATTCGGAAATGACCCATAGAAGAACCACCCAATATACATATGGTTGTGTGCAGTATTACCAGGAGTTCCCTGGCACGGGTTGTGGACTCGCGCTGACGACACCGTCCGATCATACATGGGTGTAAGATGCGTGACGTGTCTCTACCTCTCTTCCATCACTAGCGTGTAAAATTTTTTCTTCCATCATTCTCGAAATGCTCTCATCGTCGTGGATTTTCCGCGACTTCGACGGGTTAACCCAAATCCAATTATGGTTTCAGCCCCGAGGGTTCAAGGTCGGTTTCTAACCGTGACAAAAATTCTTCCACATAATTATTTAGATGAAATCAGTCACGTGGATATTGACAATCTTATTAGGTTCATCGTCTTCCCATGATTGAATAAACGAAACAAAATCTTTTTGAATTTCATTATATTTCGTTGATAGATCTTTTTTATATTTTATGGATGGATTCATTGATGATTCAAATAAATAATAATCTGTCGTTATAGATTTTTTTTTTACATATTTCGGCGATTATTCAATTTTGGTTTCTTCTTTTTTCGAAGTTATACTTACTTGAATTAAAAATTATATTGCTGTCTTAAAATTTAATAATTACCGTTGAGTTATCACTAATAATAATTATAAAAATAATAATTATATAATTATTATTAGTAATAACACTTAATGTCAATTATTTAATTTTATGAATTATTATTAGTTATAATCAGAATAATAAATGTAATTGGTTATTACCATAATAATTTTGCTGCTAAAAAAAATTAGCAACAATAACAACGACAAAAAAACAATAATAATAATAATAATAATAATAATATCAATAATAATAATAATAATAATAACATAATAATAATAATAAAATAATAATAATAATAATAATAATAATAATGTAAAATATTTGTTGTCCGATAATCTGTGAACAATAGATTGACCGTAGATAAACGTGGATGCGAATGAAAGGCCTCGCGAGGAGAGCCGTATCGACTCTGTAAGTAGCGTAGTCAGCTCGAAGGGGCAACACCGGCAGGTGAATTAGCTGGTACTCGGAGTGGGAGAATGGAGCACCTGCTGCGTTCCCCGTTGAAAAAGAGAGTTATTCCGTGTCTCGGTGCACAGCAATCTCGTTTTGCAGCGACGACGTAGCAGTAGATACAGACGGCAACTGTACAGCGCGGGCAGCGTCTTACAGCACACGGTTATGTATCTCGCGAAATCATACGTGATACGGTCTTTGATTTCCCATTCGCGCAAAGGCCAAGAGATAGTCGAAGAGATGTTTTGTTAAATTTATTTTGCTTTTTAGGTAGAGCGAACTTTGGTTTGGTTCGAGTAGTAATTAGAATTTGATTGACATTGAATTAATTTTATTTGGTGTGTAACACGTAGTATTGTTGATGGAATAATTTGTCTCGCAGTTTTGCTGACTATAATTTGAGTGCAGCTTCGTACAAATTTATTTGGCTGCATCATAAAAGTTTTATCTCCGTGTTGCATATTTTTCGATATTAAGAGGTTATATCTAGTTGTTTGGCTCGAAAAAATAAAAAATTTTCGTGCATTTCGTAAAAAAAGATATTTTGGGAACAACGGCAATAGTTTCCCCAAAATAAAACTTTTATTATAGAAAAATTCATATAAGTACCTACCCCAATATATGCCGTAATTGATACTGTATCGTGTACTCTAAAATATTATGTTAACATGGCTAGAAAAGAAATGAAAATCGTCCAACCATCCCGCGGACATCTAGATATAACCCGTCAATAAATGCATTTATGTCCTGCGGCTGCTAATTCATCAATTATTTCTCTGTTAATGCGTTTCCTCCTGAAGTTACTTAGAATTTCAGCTTCTATGATTTTTCTAGCTAGAAAAAGTCTCCGGGAGCTCGTACGAGTAAGACTGACGCACAGTTTCGTCGTGAGTGATGACAAAAATATTTTTTACACATTGAATAATTTATGCAAGCGACGAACAAAAGCTGGGATCGATGAAAGCTCGACTGAACGACTGATTCGAGGTGTCCAAAGCATCCGGATTCACAGGCCGTATGGTCCCTCGCCAAGGGTGTGAGTAAATAATGTTTCGAGCTCGTGTTGACTCTGCCAATAAGAGTGACAGGCCGAATAGGAAAAACGTCAGAGGAATACGAATTCAGCGATGAATTCCGTGCGATTGGATGACGTATCTATAATTTTCAAGGCTGAATTGACGACAATGCAACAGCGTTAAGCGAGATTGCGATTTTCTATTGAATTAAAAAAGGGTTCGTTTTGCCCCCAACGAGGTCGTTTTTGAACGCCAGCTGTAATAAGTGAAATTTCTCAGTAAGAGCAGTATTTTTTATGCATTTAGTAATTAAATGAAGGCGTTTTTCCACATTAATTTCGTTTGACTTCGAGCTTTTCGACATAATTTATTATTATTATTCATATTTTTTTCAATTCTTTCCGTTAAAATAAATCGTAAAATAATTATTATTACTATTACTTTGACGGATTCAGGTCGATGGCAATATGTTGCTCAAGGAAAATGAAAGGATTTTAATAATTTCTTTCAGCCATGATAACATGATTTGATTGAAATGCACTATACAGTATTAATTACAACATATATTGACGTACTAAACTGAATTTTTCAATAAAAATAGGTTCAATTTTGTGGTGATTTTGATTGATTGATTGAAATTGGTGATCATGATATCTCTATAACGGCTCATCCGAAGTAAAAAACCGAAAAAAATTGATTTTTCAAATAATGTCGTCGGATTTCCTTAAATTACGATTTTTTCGATTTCAACAATTAAGTTTTTGACCCAAAAATTATTCTAAAAATCAAAATTTCGCTAAACCCTTCGTTCACACGTTGCATTCAATATAGTACAGTAACGAAATCTTTTTGGTTTTTTTTTATTTCCGATCAGCAGTTCTAGAATTATTCTCACCGCCAAGTGATGTTTAAAGAAAGATGTTTTAGGACAACGGCAATAGTTCCCCCAAAATTGAAAATTCCTTCACGAAAAAAATCCATATAAGTACCAGAATATATGTTGCTATTGATACCGTATGGTGCTTTTAAATAAAATCATATTAACACGGCTAAAAAAATCATAAAAAACCCTTATTTTTTCCCCGCAAGCAACTAATATAACCCCTTAACTAAAATGTCAAGATTCTCGAATCGTCTATACGAATAATATACGAATAATACGAAAAAACAATAGAAATAATTCTTCAATGTATTTTCAATAAATTAACGTTCGTTACTTCTACAATCTTATATTACTATGTAATAATAACAATAATTATGATGATAAATTATGTAGCAAGACGCGTATGACGAAAAAAGCATAGAATAAATAACGGATCGTCCGAAAAACGTCGCCGACTATTATTCCTCGCGAAGTATTCCGTTTTCGTATGTTCGAATAAAACAAAATGTACAAGTGCAAATATATATAGTAAATACCTTTATGCAAATTCGCCGCAATGTTGGATGAGAAAAAGTATGCAGGAATGAAAAACATGTATACCACCACGTTTATTCGCACTCGCACACGTTTTAGTTTTGTTAAACTTTTTACACAGTAACATAATTTCATTGTCTCATTTGGTCTCGTCGTGTTCCATGGAATAACTCGAAGTTTCGTTCTCGTTATTCTTTCACACTCGCTTCAACGTTTCTCTTTTGTTTCTTCGTCGTTTTCGATTATTAATATTACTAACAATATACAAAAGAGCACGTATATGATACAAGAGGAGTCAACGAAATTTTAAAGTGTTTAAAATTAAGAAAAAAAGCCTAATTAAGCATAAATTATAATCGATATCCGTCGACGGAGCATTCAGTGTAAATCATTTCTTCGTAAGAATTAATATTCCTGTGTTAAAGAAAGAACATTTTTTGCATAAGCCTGGAATAATCGATATTCAATCTTTTAGCAACGAATTCTGGGATCTACAAATTTTATTATTTTTATTCTTCTTCGAAAAATGTAGAATTCAATCAAAATTGAATGTAAATTGTGATGTAACTGAATCTTGGTTGGAACAAGATGCACGATGTAATCAGCTGAATTTCAAAACATTTTTGATTAATCAAATGAAACAAGTTTATATGTGATATCTCATAAACCGACGTATGCACAAAACCTTCTTTTTTTTCTCGTGTATTAATCATTAAAAAATGTTCGACAGTCTCGAATAGCGATCGCGAAAGCGTTTCGTCCAGGAAATGCTTTCGGATCTACGACACGCTTGACATTATGTATAATATATTCTTCTCTTCGTATTTCACGCTCGTTATTTCTCTCAAAGTCGCAGCTGTAAAGTCGCACCGGGTCGAATTTGATAAACAAATAAATATATGCTTGTACATCGGGGCTGAGCTTTCATTCGCTAAAAATGTATTTAAAATACTTTTCCAAACCAATAAATAAAATTAATTATCATGGAAAAATCAAAAGTTTCATATTTACGTCGTAATTATGAATAATTTAGATGAATGGATGGATGGATGTTTTCCAATGGATTTTAATATCGAATAAAAAATTATAATCCGTGATTATTTGCTGATGAACGAGACTTAACCCTTAATCCGCAACAGGGGTCACCGGTGACCCCACCGAAGTGGTACGTTCTTCTTATTTTCATTCGCTCATAGATCTTATTGTTTAAACAAATGTTTTTATTAGCGATGTAACGATTGATCCTTAAACTAGGACAGTCGATAACATTTCATGAATTTCCTGGAATTTTTTAGAGCATTTTAGAGAACTTTTCAAAGCTCTGCGACGTATATAACCGCCGTTGCGGAGTAAAGGTTAAAAAAACACGTTGCGGACTTAAGGCCTCATATACGCGATTTCGCGGATTTTCGAAGATACTTTTCTCGACGCGGTTAAAAAAAAATGACGCATATATTGACAACATATTTTTACAGATCATTTATGCACATGGTTAAGTATATTTTTTTTAAAATCACATATATTAACAAATGGTGGAGATATTACATAATAAAGCAATGTATTTTTTTGTGAAGTTTTTCTCGTGAAAATTCTAACTTTTGAACGAAGATTCAGATCGCTTTGAAATTTTTACAACATATTCTTAGTATCATCACCTATCGTGTGAACCACAGAAACAAAAATTTCAATGACACCAAAAAAATATAAAAAATAAAATCCCGACAAAAAAATTAAGCAAATCAATGGTAAATTTCGATTTTTTTTGTCCATATACGCGTCATTTTTTTTTTAACCGCGTTTAGAAAAGTACCTTCGAAAATCGGCGAAATCGCGTATGTAAGGCCTAAAGGTTGAATTAATTTCCATTGAATCAATGCCCTTTTCGTTGAATCCCTGGTATGTTTAAATAGGAATTCTTATATCGTATGTCGACGAATGAATGAGGCAACGACAAAACACAGTCTCGTTTTTGGAAAAGTGCAAATTTATTTCGATCGTGCAGCGATGATCTTTAACAAGGCGGACACACTTCCCAATTGTTTGATGGCTCGTAGTCACGATTATTATTTTTATTATAAGAGCGGGGGTTTCGGGGGGGGGGGGGGGGGGGGGGGGGCTCCGATCATTGCGAAAGCGCGACCACAAGCCGCTCGCTTCCTCACAAATTTTCGTTTTCTCACGTTTCTTCGATTCTCACTTTTCTTTTGCCATATTTGATAAATCCTTCTCCCTCTCTCTCTCTCTCTTTCTTTTTTTTTTCTTCGCAATTGGTACAACGATTCCTGGTCAACCGCGTATTTTTTTCTTCTTCTTAATCGAGCAATGGTCTAAATCAAAGCGACAGCCAGACGCACCTCGTCGACGCGAAATTTTCAACGCTAATCATAACAATAATAAACAATAAACAATAACATGCAGCGCAACCATTTTTTTTTTTTTTTTTTTTTTCACGTACATATAACATACGCAGGACATGTAACTTTTCTTTTTTTTAATTTTTTTCTTTGTTTTTTTTTATTCCCAGAGAATGTTTTCAATCTCTTTCGTAATACACGCTACTATTATACACGTTACTCCGATTTTTTTTTTTGTTTCTCTTCGTCGAATTTAAATCTACCGTTTTGGTAACTTCTCCGTTTTTTTTTTTTCTACAACAGTTCCGCCTCACGTCGATTACATCGAATTTAATTTATCGTTCAAGCGTGTGTCCCTCATCGTCGACTACGTCGACCGGAGAGAAATCCGCACGATCGTGCACTAAATTCATTCGGTTACGAGACACGACGTGATTTCTTCGAGTCTCTCGTCGAACCGTTGTTTCGGCAGCGAATCGACGATTTTTGCATTGCCTCGTACCCTCAATCACTCGTTCCACAAAAACCTAATTTACAATTCTAGAATAATACGACTAGGTAACCTAGAGTACGGCAAGCATACAAAAAATTTCAGAGCGTTACAAAGATTCGTTTTTTTGATTACAAGTGTCGCGAAATAACTTCGGTTTTTTTTTCTTTCTTCTTCTTCGTTTTGTTTTTCTTTTTTTTCTTTTCGTTCGACCATTTTTTTTTGTCTCTCGTACTTGAGATTACCACCGTAGAGCGTGTAACTGTCTTCTCGCAATATACAAAAATTCGTACGTACGATCGCAACGTGTGAGAGATGATTTTCGTGTGTGTGTGTGTGTGTGTGTGTGTGTGTGTGTGTGTTTGGGTGTGTTTGTATGATTTATCGTGACTAATTACATAATATGCGTTGATAGGAAAAAAAAGCACGATACACTCGCCGGAGTGTATCATTCGATAACGTAAAATCAACGCGACGAGAATTATTATGATTGTTCTTGGCGTAACATTGTCTTGGCATTACTAAAATCGTCTGAACATAATTATTATTCTTTCTAGAATAGTCAATACTTGGCTCGCACTCGTAATAATTGAATAATAATAATAATAATAATAATAATAATAATAATAATAATAATAATAATAATAATAATAATAATAATAATAATATTAATAATAATAATAATAATAATAATAATAATAATAATAATAATAATATTAATAATAATAATAATAATAATAATAATAATAATAATAATAATAATAATAATAATAATAATAATAATAATAATAATAATAATAATAATAATAATAATAATAATAATAATAATAATAATAATAATAATAATAATAATAATAATATTAATATTATTATTATTATTATTAATGTTCAAAATATTAAAATATATAATAATATTATATTATAATATTATTAGTATTCAATTAATATTCAAATATTATTATTATTATTATTATTATTATAAATATTATTATTATTATTATATTACCTATTATTATATTTATAATAATAATAATAATAATAATATTATTAACAGTAATACGTCTGTGCTAAAAGTTCATTAAATTAGATAAAACTTTCGTTCATCATCACCAACACCTCGTTTGCATCCACCCACGTAAAACATTTTGAAAATTCTGGATTTAACAGCCATACACAATGATAACTCGTCGATTATAATATACCAGTACACGTTACGCTAATAGATTCTTTCTCTATCGATTAACTTTGATCACATTAAATAATAAACTCTAGACTCCCCTATAGACGTTTGAGTACGCTATGCAACGCCCGAACCCCGCGCGATACTCGCGAGCACTTTGATTATTCTTGTCTACGAAAAGTTATTTTTGTTGATTCATGGATCTAATAAAAAATAATTTTTTTCCCCATGGAGGTGGTGAGAGACGTGACGTGAGAATGTGATGCTTGGTATGGTTTCAAATGGGCGATGAAGGGCGGAAGATTGCAACGGATTTATTGGACGATTCAGTAATTTTGATTACTTGGGAACAGCAACGGATGAATCATTATCCAAATAAATGCTGCGTTGTGTCAGTGAAACGTGAAATTAACACCGGGTGTAAAAAATAAAAACTTACTTTAATTTGTTTAGGAATAAATATCATTCCTACTTCCGGCATAGACGTAATCAAAATAGGTAAAAAAAAAAAGATTAAGTTGATCGAAAGCACGATTTTGGTTCCGCTCGGCAACCGAAAATTTAGCAAACTGTTATCGAAATTATTCGCTACATTTGCTCGCTGTGGATAAAAATATTTTTACACTTTCGTAGAATAATTGAGAAAATTATTATTATGAATTGAATTAATGTTTCGGTCAATCGCACTCCATTTTTTTTACTTCGAAATTCTCCCAAAACTTGATTCCAGAATAACAGAAAAAAAAATCATTGAATCATAATGCACGAGTCTAAAATCAAACTTACATATAGTAATTTTTATCGAACGATAAAAACAGAAAAAGATAAAAAGTAAGAAATTCGATTTACGAGTGCTCGCGAGTTTTCTTCGCTAATCACCGAAGTTTTTCTTTTTGGCCACTCAGCCACTTATTAATTTCCCTATCATTATAACTATACCAATCATACTTATACATCTATGTTTACATTATATTGCAATTGACATCCGTTTATTTATACAATGTTGTCATGGTTGGTTGTGGAAAATTTATTTAAAAAATAAGAACAAACGAAAAAAAAACGAAAAAATTAAGGAGTTTCGGTAAAGTGAACGAAAATGCTTCCAATATTTCAAAATTTTTTTCGCGTGTTCATTGGTAATGTCAATGATCAACTGTAAAATTTTAGCTCGATTCACAACACAGTTTCTGAGAAATAATTTTTTTTAATCAAGCGCTTCACCACAGGATTAGATGGCACCCTCAGTATTTTATATTGTCATCATTAGAGAAATGCTTGTGGATTAAAAACAAAAACGAGTGTGCCATCTAATCCTATGGTAAAGCGCTCAATTAAAAAAATGTATTTCTCATAAACTACGTCGTGAATCGAGGTAAAATTTTACGAGTGATCATTGAAATTATCAATGAACACATGAAAAAAAATTTGAAAAAATATTGGAAGCATTTTCGTTTGCTGTACCGAAACTCCTTAAACATGAGCTGTAGGATCTCGCATCGGCTAACGTGAATAAAACGACGTAATTCGAACGTTGAGCCCAAGCCGCGGCTAACAAGCGTTTACTTCACGAATTTTCATCGCAAAATAATGCCAACATCGCGTGCAAGATCCTCGAAAAATAACGAGAGAGCGTAGGCACTTTATCAGAAACGTAAAAACGCACTAGCTAATGGTTGTCTACGAATGATAACAACCGAGGCTTTCAAATTACGGCCAAGGGCAACGCAATAATTATTAATCAGAATACCACGATGGAAATTTGTCTCTACGGCAAATAAAAACAACTCTCGTTATTTAATTATCAATTTTGTTTTTGTTATTTTTGTTTTTGTTTTTTTATTTTTATTCTTTTGGTTTTTTTTTTCTTCTCGCGCATGTTACTCAGTTCTGCGAGAAGAAACAATGTTGAATTTCGTTTTGCTGGCTGCTGCGCGACTCGTCCTTGATTTTACGCGAATTACATTCGAATCCCTAGCTAAAAGATGAACTCTCGGCCGGACTGATTTAATTGCTTTTCGTTGATCATTTTAATTAGCTACGCGCTGATCTTACGAGATCATCATCACCGGCCTGCTTAATTTTTAATGAATTTTTTCTAATACCACGTACCATCATACATATATTATATATTAGGGTGGTTTGAGAAAAATTGTTTTTTTCTGATTTCAATCAAACTACATTCACTGCAAAGTATCTTGCATCCGGAGAATTCACCCCAAAGATCAACCCGATCGGACCATTTTTAGGGGTCGCGCAAGATTTTTCTAGTTTTTACATTTGATTATCATGGGAAAAACGTAAAGTTTCCATTCGAAAAATCGTAGCTCCACCAATTTTATAGCT
The DNA here is from genome assembly GCA_963971145.1 of Sussaba pulchella. Lineage (NCBI taxonomy): Eukaryota > Metazoa > Arthropoda > Insecta > Hymenoptera > Ichneumonidae > Sussaba > Sussaba pulchella. The sequence continues at coordinate 4,628,263 of OZ020175.1, read as the reverse complement.
ACGTTGATCTCGTAAGTTCCATTTGAAAGCTCTTGAAAAACCGCTCAAAATGGCATGCAGACCTTTGGAATCCGATTGCAATTTCCGTCGATAATTTCTTACGAAAAAATAAAATTAACGACGTAAGTTGCAATCGGATTTCAAAGTTCTGCGACCTACGATTTTAAGCGATTTTTAAAGAGCTTTCAAATGAAATCCACGGGATCGACGTAGCTATAAAATTCGCGGAGCTACGATTTTTTTAATGAAAACTTTACGTTTTTCCCACGTTAATCAAATGGAAAAACTTGAAAAAATCGTTTGATTTTCAACTATTTGAAACAGTTCGATTGAAATAAAAATAAAAAAAAATTTTCAACCCACCCTAATATATTTATATTAAATACAGTATTATCTCCGCGATGTCTTCGTGTCAAAATATTTTCACATTTCATTTATTTCATGCCCCCACGTTCTTTCTCATTTGTTCATGCGTCGTTTTTCCTCGTCTCTTTTATTTCATTCGCGTGCGTTGAACATTCCGCGAGCCTCGAGTTTTTTTCGTAGAACAACAATCATTATCCCCAATTCCACCCTAATCAAGCGAACCACGTGAATCATTCCCCTCCTTCGGCGTTTCGTGCGCGTGTCGTACAAAAAAAAAAAAAAAAAAACTAACCAGTCAGTAAAGTCATCCGTTCGAAAATTCGTAAATTCCGAAAAACGTTCCGCAAAATTTTCAACAGACTCAAATAATCCTCATAGGCCGTTTCCCAAAATCTCATTTAACCGTCGCCTCCCGGAAAATAACCAAAAATCCATCCAGAAGTGTTTCAAAATAAATTAAAAATCGGCGCGATCGTCGCAAACGTGTGAAATCTTCGAAGTTTTTACGAACGGCAACGATGACATCAAGATCGTCGTAATCAACAGCAGCATCAGCGATGGTAGCGGCATCAGCGAGAGCAACACCAGCAGCAGCATCATCAGCAGCAACAGCAGCATCAGCATCAGCAGCCGATAGAACTGAAGGAGATTCAAAAGCTCCTCAAATTTTTCCGGACAACTTGGCACTGTTATTCTCTCAGCTTATTTTTTTTTTTAATCCGTCATCTTTTTATTTTTCATTCAATTTTTCTTTCTTCATCAATCGCGACGATGATCCCGAATAATTCTCGTATCGAAAAAAAACCGTACGTTGCATCAAAATAGGCCGAGTTTGGTCCTTAAAAATTCCTTGATTGGGCCGTAATATTGATTCCTCAACGCTACCATTTCCGGAGTTTTTCGAAGGCTGTTGAACACGGTCGCGTCCGTTTCGAATATTATAACGATTACGATGAAAAGCACGATAACGGTGAGCAAAAAAGCCGGTACGAAGAGACGAATAACGTGAATGTTTTGTTGTTGCTTAGTTTTCGAATCGTTACCGCGACGCGACGACGAAGGCGACGATTTCGTGGTTGCACCGGCTTGCAAACACAATTTTGTGTTTTGCAATTTTTGCATCTTCGGCACGGGTGTTATCGATCGACTTTGAGGTTTGCCGGTGGAATCGACCAGTTGACTCTCCGACGACGAATGATCGAACGAATCTCTGAAGAAGTAGTCGTTCGTCGAATCACCGTCGCGGTGACAAACTGCAGCAGAAACACGGATAATTCGATGAGTTAACGTTTATCGTTTGTTTAATGACGAGGGATTTTGATTTTGGGATTAATTTGAACGTTTTTCGTGTGGTTGTATTAATTTTTGAGAATATTTCACGTGATAACGATTGTACGGTCTTTGATGCTTTGAGATTATTTTTTTTTTGTTATTTTGTTGGGAGGTTGATTAATTAATTAATTAAACGCTTCGCGCGTTCGTTGTAAAAAATGGTGGAATTTTGGTTGAGCGTTTTTAGGGGGGCTGCGGAAATTCTTGGTGGAAAGCATACGAATTAATATTTACGAGGGCTTTGTGCTTTTTTGTTTTACTTTGTTCTTGTGAAATCGAAATTGGAATATAAATCGTTGGACGAAATGAAAAATTAATTTCAAAGAATAAATTCTCATGGAGCTTGATAATGAAATTAAGGTGGATGTCATTCATTGAATTCATGGAATTCATTAAATATCTCGGGGTATATAATAAAACAAGGATGAATAAAACGAGCAATGATAAAAGTAAACATTTTTTTCTTTTCCATCTGCAGTGACGTCTTTGGTCGTAGAAATTTCATTACAAAGTTTCACATTTAGGTTCAAAGATATTCATAACGATCGAGAAACATTGAAAAACCCACAGGTCATTTTGTGAAATTGAACCTGAAGATGGAACTGAAGATTGAGAAAAATCTTCACTCTCGGACGGCCCCGTAAAATCGAACGTACGACCGGAATCGCAGTCCTGTGAGTCTGTGACAGTGTTGCATTTTGAGCTACGTGTTACTTATAACTACACAGATGTCATCGAAAAACACACGTATAAATCCTTATCGCCTAGTCGTGCTAGCGACAGTCACGGCACAGATCCAAACGAAACGTGAGATAGGCATCGGTGTTACGTTCGGAGGGAAGACGGGATTTTAGATTATAGAAGGCTGTATAACTTCGTAATGGAATGTACAGAAGTGGGCGTATGTATAACGTGTGAAAGTGCAAGTAGATCGAATGTGGCAGAACATGCAAACCGTACAAACTTACGGCGAAACAATTGTCCAACAGTATGCACTATATAGTACAGTATAACTATACATATTTTCACGAGTGGAAGTACATATGCGTGATACATCGTAATAATGATAATAATAATAATAATAATAATAATAATAATAATAATAATAATAATAACAACTAATAATAATAATAATGATAATTATTATTATCATTATAATAATAATGATAATCATTATTATCATTATAATAATAATTATTATTATTATCATTATAATAATAATGATAATCATCATTATCATTATAATAATAATAATTATTATTATCATTATAATAATAATAATAATTATTATCATTATAATAATAATTATTATTATATAATAATAATAATAATAACGACAATAATAATAATAATAATAATGATGATAATTATAATCATTATAATAATAATAATAATATTATTATTATTATTATATAATATTAATCATAATATTATTATTATCATTATTATAATTATTATTATTATATAATATCATTATTATAATATTATGATTATTATAATTATTATTATTATATAATAAAAATTATAATAATGATAATAATTATTATCATTGTTATTATTATTATTGTCGTTATTATTAGTATTATAATAATGATAATAATAATTATCATCATTATTATTATAATAATATATCATTAATAATAATAATTATTATTATTATATAATTATTATCATTATCATTATTATAACTAATAATAATGATAATATAAGTAATGCATCGAGCTTGCAGGTGAGATAAATTTGCGGCTCTCTCCGTCATTTCTGCACTCGTAGTCGTACTCAAAGCGTTAATATGAATAATTCATAAAAAACCTACATATTGAATATAAGAGTAAGTGAATTCGAGACTCGCAGGCTTTTATAGAGAGCTCGCTAACTCGAAATTCAATGGATATTATATTATTATCGTTATTATTATTATTATTATTATCATTATTATTATTATCGAATCGGAAAAATGACAGATACGAAAACGAAAAAATCAACCAACGAATCATAAAGTCGAGGAATAATTAAAGGTACAGGAGAATGAGATCCAGACTGGTCGACTTTCCCAGAGTGCTTGCTCTCTCAAAATTAAAAAAACAATAAAACAATGACGAACAAATAAAACGTTATTTCAAAATCATTGGAGAATACCGAATCAATAAATTAATCATCGAATTCAGGAATAATTAAAGAAAAAGGAGAGTGAGATCCAAACTGTCAGTTTCCCAGAGTGCTTGCTCTCCCGAAATTCACGTCAAATTAAAAAAAAAAATAATAATAATAACAAAAAAAAAAACAACATATATTTCGAAAGAAAACGAAAAAAAAAATTGATCCGCGATGATACGCAGTCGTATCGCTTACCTGCCAATGACGAATCATCGTTGCCGGTTGCAAAACGTTTGCGACGATCGATAGCCCCGTTCCTAAAGTCCCCGGACAATTTTTGATCGTCGTTCGAAACCGTCGAGACAGTCGAATTCGTCATTAACGAACTCGCGTAACCGTTTAAACACGTCGATAACGTATTTATTTTCATTTTCGTTGTATTCGAAGTCATTGAAATCGTTCCGTTCGGCGACGTTCGACAATTATTATCCGTTTCGTCTTCCGAGCTTACCTTATTCTCACGATTATCGTAAAAATTATCATTGGAAAACGTTCTCACGTTCGTCATCGTCGTCATTGTCGTTGACGTCGGATAAAATGACGACGACGACGATGTTTCATCCCGATGATGAACGAACGAATCGTTCGTCGGTGTTGATCCAACGTAACTCGTCGTCGTTTTTCCAAAACCATTAGCACGTTTAATCGTCGTTTTCTTCGCCGGTGCTCTCGAAGTTTTGACGATAAACGCCGTAGATCGAACGATTTTCGGACTCTTGTCGAATTCGTCGATCTTACGACGTACCAAACCGTCGATGTTATCCTTCTCTACGGCTAGCTCGTCAATTCCTATCACTATTCTTTGACTGTACAACGTCGTTTGACCCCGGCCGAACGTGATCTTTTGATTTTTTTTCGTTTTAACGATTGTTTTCGCTCGATTATTGTCGGTTGTGGTGTGGGTGGCACTCGCATGCGTATCATTTTCGTCTACGGCTATAAATAACAGAAATAAGAAAAAAAAATATGGCGAAAAAACGAAACGAAGAGAAAATTCTACGTAGAAGCGTTAAATAGGAGAGAGAACGTGAGAGAGAGAGAGAGAGAGAGAGAAAGAGAGAGGGAAATAATATTAAAGCTGGTCGAATAATTACACTATTTCCGTAACCGTGTGGAGATTTTTTTTTGTTTTTCTTCGTATTTTTAAAAGCAGCGTTTTTCGACCTATTTGCGTTCGTGGACGGTCGAAAATAAAAGCGATATTTCGCGGACCAGCGGAAATAAAAAAAATAATCCGCGGACCACCGGAAATAACGGAAATATGTCGCGGACCGACGAACGGAAAAAAAAAAAATTATCGTACCAGCTGACGGTCCAATAACACAGCAATTACACGATTCGGGCAAAACTTCAGCTAACCAAGAACAGTATGTGAACCACCGGTTGAATAACACTGCTCAAAAAAAAAACCAAAGACAAAAAAAAATTGACGAAAACCAAAAAAGGGGAGGAACCAAGAAATAATAATTTCTCGTTACATGCAATTATTTGTTCATTAACTCGGGGGCTTTTTATTAATGAACGAATCGACGAGTAATAATTAAACTGCTGAGCGGCAAACATCGAAACAAGCGATAGTCGTGTGTAAAAATTATTTTTTTTGGGTTGGAATTAGGCACGATGTACATAGAGAATGTAAAGAAAATGTGGCGAGAGGACAGAAAAAAAAAGGACAGAGAAAGATCGCACCATGGATATTTTTCCACGCTAATTATATCTTTTCTTTCTTCTTTTTTTTTTTATTTTATTTTATTTTTTAATCAACAATCGGGAATTGCAACACGTGGTAGCGCATGGCAAAGCATAAAAGAAGCTCGTTCTTCATCAACACCGAGCTGTGCACGTTATGCAGTTGGTAACTCTACGTGTCGTATTATACGAAGCGTCGTAACGGAGAGACATTGCGAGAAGGAATCGCGAAGCTTAACTGAGGAACTTCGATTCCAGGCGTTATTCGTTCGGATTTCAACCACTTGGATGGCTTCCAACACGTTCGGTTACTTTGCTACATACATGCGATCCGCGATGCGTTCACGAAGGGCACGTATTCACACGTGTATGTTTATATAATTTTGTATGTATATCATTTTGGCTTATAATTGCGCAAGCATCAAAAGCCGGGCGCGAAACGAAAATTCTATATCATACAATATGGAATCAAACGACGATGTGGTGATTAACCGGAGTGAGAGCAAGCACCAAAATGCTACGAAATTTTTTTTTTTTTAATAATATTTTTTTTAAATTTTTTTTTTACGTCTTCGTGTTATTGTTGGTGGAGGATTTGTGGGGTTAAGGGGGGGGGGGGGGGTCGATTCGAGCTTTCGGGGCGATGCACACGCGTACTTGGAATATTGTACGATGATTTTGGTGAGTAATTACAATGATAATAATGATAATAATAATAATAATAATAATAACAACAACGATAATAATTAAAAAAATAATAAGAATGATAATAATACCAACCGTTCTTTCTCTTGGCGTGAATCTCTTGGTCCTCGGAGACTGTTTCGAGAAGCGGTAGCGTGTTGTCCGGACAGTAGGGCGAACTCAGAGGAACCCCGGTTGCACCGTCAGACATTCCGGCACCGTCTAGACCGGAGCTGTGACAACTCCTCGGCAAACTCGAATATCCTGGGAGGATTCAAATGGAAGTTGAAAAATTGGATTTGACGGAGATTGCGGTAGGTTGCTGCGGATAATTCACGAGCGTCTAGTCGTCGAACCTCGTGGGTTTAAAATTGAAATTTTTTTGAAGTTTTGATTAATTCGTGAATCAATTCAGAACATTTTAGATAATTTTTTTTTTACGCAGAAATATTTTTAGTGAAAAAATCCGTTTAGAATCTTATCAAAACTTTATTTACGTTACATTTAGCGAATTATTATTTTTTTCCTCAGGACATTTGTAGCTTGGGGTTAATTAAAAAAAAATGTTTCCACATTTTAAATTCAGTAAAAAATTTATTTAGGTACGTTAATCGAAGATGAAGCTTGTTATTGAATTTATTGCAATTTCGTTTTAATCGACGAGTTATTAGAGCCACGCAAATGATTATTCGCGGGTTTTATGTGAATACGAATGATTTGATCGAAGGTTTTGTTTGACTTACGAATCTCGACGAGGTCTTGACTGGGAGTACTCGGCGTTGCTGGCACACTGCTGGCTTTTCTTCTGAGCCCGGAGCTCTGGCAACGTTGAAGCGGCGGTTCTTCCTTTCTCGGGGGTGCCGACTCTTCCAGAACCTCCCTCTCCGTTCTTCCCGTGTACTTAAATTTCGTTCCCCACGAAAAAATTGAACCACCGCTAACTACCGGCGCGTCCGAGGCTCTCGGCAAGCTGTGAATGATATTTAATAATTTTTTTTTTTAATGAGACATTAATCATCGGATGATTACAATTTTTTTTTTTACACAGTTCATTTTGGTTTTCAGTTCTTGACTCTCTGATATTTTTACGGGTTGTTTTTTTTTTTTTATTCGTTGAGTACATTCACGATTTCACGATATCCTGATAAGGACGAAACTCGCAAATTCTAATTTCTAAATTGATAAAATTCCACCAATCAATTCAATTTCTAAGTGCTTGTTCGATTTTTGTAATACGGGAAAATATGTAATTAATTATCTTCGATAATTAAGTTTAGTCGTACAATGAATTATAATTATACAATTTATAATATCGTTATAATTGTATAAGATATTATAAATTTATTATAATTATGATTATGCATGATAAACTTTAATAAATAACTTTTCTAAAATCTACATACCACCCCATAGCAAAGTTCAAATATCGTGTAAAAATATTCATTGCGATGATTCGTTGCTGTAACGTCTATTTTGATTATGGTAAAACGAAAATAATCAACCGATCCAATTAATTCACGTAATAAATCGAAACTCATTACCGTCGCGAAAATTCTCGGAAAATTCGAGAATAAACATTTGCCATGCAAAATGTATTTCCATAAAATACATCTCGTTCACATTGAGACGGAAACGATTCATATTCGATCACAATTCGGCCGACAAAATTTTCTACAATCCACGTTTGATATTTTAATGGATTTATACGTGCGGAAAGAGTCAGTTTCGTCGCCATCGACGTCCGGGGATTTATCCGGTCTCGTGAAAACAATCAATTTCAACGACAGAAACATCTGCACGGTTTTATTTCGACGAAATAAAATATAAAAGATTTTCCGCCGAACGGATTTGCTTCGAAAGCTTCGATAATTTCGGTTTATTTTTTATTTTTTCAAAAGTAGGATATCGCTGATGAAGTAATTTCAAATTTGTTATTCCAACTGCGGGCGGAAAGTAACGAGACGATGGAGGATAACCCATTCAACGACTGGTCGCTTGCTCGCCGAGATAGATTTTGAAGGAAAAAAACAACGTCGAGAGTAGTTACGTATGCGCGGTCGCGCGACACGAATATTTATGCGAGCAATAAATTCTGCCTGCCCTCACGGTACATACGTGGGCGAAGGGCGTGCACGACCGCTCCGAGAGCGCTCAGTTTTGATGGCCATATAGCTACGAAGTTGTTGCAGTTATCAGCACATACTTCATCGAGGGGTAAAGGGCAACCGGGGTAACGCGGGTCGTTCGCCAAAACAAGCTTGATTTAGTCCGATCGATTGATCAAATTTGATAAAGTACTCGATAGTCACTCGATGATTCGTTACTCAACCTAATTATCATTAGAGAGCGAAGATTCGTTCGCAATATTGACGAATAAATGTTTTTTTCTGGCATTGTTTGAGGGTATGAGGATTATCAAGACTATTATTTGGGTTTGATTATATCATGATTCAGTCCGATCGATTGATCAAATTTGATTGAGTACTCGATAGTCACTCGTTGATTCGTTACTCAACCTAATTATCATTAGAGAGCGAAGATTCGTTCGCAATATTGACGAATAAATGTTTTTTTTCTGGAAATTGTTTAAAGTTATGAGATTTATCAAGACTATTATTTGGGTTCAATTATATCATGATTTAGTCCGATCGATTGATCAAATTTGATAAAGTACTCGATAGTCACTCGTTCATTCGTTACTCAACCTAATTATCATTAGAGAGCGAAGATTCGTTCGCAATATTGACGAATAAATGTTTTTTTCTGACATTGTTTGAAGTTATGAGGATTATCAAGACTATTATTTGGGTTTATCTATTTTAATATTAAGCAGGCACGAAAGCGTTCTCGCACAATAGAACTGGAAGAGCTGAATAGAACTAGAAATAAAAGAGAGCACAATAGAGCTCGGATTTCCGATCGCACAATCAAAATCACGTTGGCGTTTGGATTTCGGACGGAATATGAGCCAAAATTCTAAATAAAATACGAAATATGTTTTTTGTTACTTTAATATGAAGTTAAATATTTGACTCCGTTTTTATTTGACAATTTCGCGTACTAGAGAAAATAACCAAAATCAATGCAAAAAAATATATCCAACATTCGTAAAACATAACGGAGACGAGAAATAATTGATGGCTACGAATGGTAATAAGGGTCGTGTTTCACACCTACTAATATCCCTTGGGAGCAGAACAGCATGAATTTAACACTGAACGATAAATTCCGCATCGACTCCTACCAATCGATTATCATAAATTAGATTTATTACGCACGTCTACTTCGAATAAATTTCTTCCAATATTCCCCATAAAAATAAAATAAGAAACGGTGAATGCAGAGAATGAATAAAAAAGTTCGTTCAAACATTGAGTTCACAAAATACGGTTAATTTTCGACCGAAATATACGAATACTGACTCACTCGGCTCGTTTTCCCTCCCCTGCTCTGAAAAACACGTACCGAAACTCCACCCAACGTGGGCACGTGGCGCCTGAATAAATGCAATATGCAATTCGAGCCGGGAAAAATGGCTGCATCTACATCGGACGGAAAAGTCTCATCATCTCAGCTCAGATATACGTATATATATGGGGCAAAATTTCCCAATTCACCGAACTGAAACCCTCCTATCCCCCGATGTGGACGATGATTTTTTTTTTAGTATCCTTTGGATCCTACGACCTCACTAATTTTTTTTTTAATTTTTTAGACCCCTCCTTTCCCTCGCCTCCCCCTACCATATTATTTTTATCAAGAGGTAACTGATATTTGCCCCCTTTTTATTTGGGTGACATTTTTTTCCCAGACACTCTATTGAAATTGAAGAACTTTTTTCGTAAAATTGGAGTGAGCAGCGGGTTCCTAATATTTTTATTTATTTTTTTGAAATTTTGCAAAAATTCGGTTTTTTCCGAAATTTGAATATATGATAATGGTTTCCCATCTGAAATAAGAAAAGAAAAATGAAATCTGTCGTGCAAAAAAATCGATATATCGATTATTTCGATAGAAAATCGATTTTTGAGTATGAATCAATTGTTGCTATCATCAGGAGGTAACTCCTATTTCCTATCGATTTTCTATCGAAATAATTGGAATATCGATTTTTTGGAAGATAGATTTCATTTTTCTTATCTTTTTTTAGATAAAAAACCATTATCATATATTCAAATTTCGGAAAAGCTCAAATTTTTTCAAAGTTTCAAAAAAATTAATAAAAATATTACCAACCCGCTGCCCCCTCCAATTTTATGAAAAAAGTTCTTCAATTTCAATAGAATATCCGGGTAAAAAGTTTCATCCAAATAAAAAGGGGGCAAATATCAGTTACCTCGACAAAACTAATATGGCGGGGGGAGGGGAGGAGAAAAAGGGGTCTAAAAAATCTAAAAAAAAATTAGTGATGTCGTAAGATCCCAAGGATACTAAAAAAAATTAATCGTCCACATCGGGGGATAGGAGGGTTTCAGTTCGGTGAATCGGGGAATTTTGCCCCATATATATATATATATATATCTATATACACGCGGAAGATGGAAGCAAGGGAAACCGGAGGAGAGTTTCGTGTGGTATTTTTCGATAGGAACGAAGCCGAGAGACTGCGAGGCGATCGACCGACGCAAGGGGATTCAGTGATTAATGGTCTGACATTTTTCGTTTCCGTTTGACGGGCTCTCGTACACTCTATCTGCAATCCTTGAGACACTTTCTCCGTTACTCGTCGTCGCCCGGGAACTTTGTTCCTCGTTTGCGCGTCAAACCTTTGAGAAATCTGAACCAAGGGCGCGCAACAACGAAAAATGAACAAAACGGGGCATCAAAGAGAGCGAGAAGGAACATGCAAAACGGAACTAAAGTTTCCATCGCGAAGCACAACATGGTGCACGGTGCTAGAATGAAACCGGTGAAGCGAGGGGCTGGAAAAAATAAACGGGAAGCTACAACGATGAGGGGGAAAAATGAACGAATTCTCGCTGCTGCTGCTGCTACTTACTTGTCTCTCTCTCTGTCTCCTCTTCTCTCCCTCTCTCTTTCTCTCACTCTTTCGCTCTCTTTCTGATTATATAGCATTGCGTTCGTTGGACACCCACTTTTGACGTACAAGTGCACCCCCGTCGACTCTATTGTTTGGATGACAGCCAAACTATACCCGTAGCTGGATCTCTCATTCCCCGTGTTTATCAATGCGCTTGCTGCTTCCAGCTTTGCTCGATCGTCATCTCTTTCTCTTTCTCTCTCTCTCTTCTCTCTCCCTCTCTTTTTTCCTCACCTCTCTCTCCCTCTCTCTCTCTCTCTTTCCCTCTCCCTCTCCATCTCTCTCTCCCTCTTTCTCTTCGTCTGTCCGTCCTTTTTTTTTTAAATCTCAACAGGTAATTTTTCAGGTCCCACCGGAGTCACACATGTCCTACGCGCGGTTAAGAAATAGTACAGCCGGTAAAGCCGGAATAAAATATTTAATTGAATTACATTCCAGGATACTTGAAAATTATTTTTGTACGGATTCACACGATAGATATTTATCTGGGTCAACCTTGGGAAATGTGGGACAACTCGAAGATCTCTTTTTCAAGTGCTCTAGATTCGATTTGTATTTGAAAAATTACATTGAAATGTGGATTAAATGAGAAAGTAATTTTTACGATATGTTCGAAAATGATGAAGTCGAATCTGCTATCGATCGAAAATAATATTTTCACCCGTGATGGAGCTCAAAAACGGTATATTAATTATAAAAAACTGATGAATGAGAAAATCCAAAGGATTATAAATGGAGTCGCAACTGGAATTTAGCATTCTAGGATTTTGAAGACTGAAATAAACTCCGAATTAATTTTTTCAAGTTTTAATCTTGTAAACAACCCTTGAGGGGCTATTGATGTAAATATTATATTATGTCCAACTTCAAATTTCCGCATTGCATAATTACTGAGAAAATCGGCTGTGACAGACGGACGAACATACACGCAAATGATTTTATAAGGGTTCCGGTACGAAGCCCTAAAAACCATCATTATCAAACCTTCGACATGATAAACTGCAGTAATTCAAAATTCCCACGCAGATGCATTTACAAACCGCACAAACAGTTCGGTCCGTTCGATTGTACGAAACGCAAAGTCGACCGAAAAATGAGACCACACGCTTGCAAACCGCCGTAAGAACAAAAATCATTACCCTTATACTTGAAAGCCCTCACAAAACACAATTCATTGATATTTCATGGTTTCTAAAAATCCTACGTTTTGCCTAAGACCGTTATATCGAACCAATTACAGCCGCTACGTTTTTACAATTATGCATGTACTGAATTATGGAGTGAGTCGGGCACATGAGCCGGAGTGTCCGGAGATCGGATCGAACGTCGAACCCTAATGAAATATTCGGAGGTTAAGTTCGTGTTCCAACGGCCACCAGGCGCGGAGTCGGGGGAGGTTTGGAATCAAATATACATACGAGCCTCTCGAATTCCGGATTATATTGCAATTTCGATACATACCGTATGTTGATGTATGTATATATATGTACACACACATTTGTACGTATGGGTTCGTTAGCCGAGGGGTATCCG
>OZ020175.1:4544049-4615261 GCA_963971145.1 Sussaba pulchella | reverse complement strand
CACGAGACCTTTCGGATCGTGTTCGTTATTCGCTCTTCCGTCTTCGCGGAGCCTCGAGACTTTTGACTTGTTTTCTCGGTTCCGCGGTCTCACTCGCCTCCCCCCCGTTTGTTTTCAGCCAGTTCGAGATATTCCAGTCACTCTAATAATCTCTCTAATCGTCTGGATTCGCTCGGGCGTGATCCGGCCTGGACACATTCGGAGCGGAACCATCGACGAGTTTATCGTACATAGTTTCTTGTGGATCGTTGATCCATCGGAAACGAACGACGATCTTTGTATTGTCGCCTGGGAAAAACGAAATAACGAGAAAGAAAGGAAGCTGGTTTCGTTTACAGCAACTCCTTCGCCTTGTCAAAGTGGAAAAAAAGGATAGAAAGTATATGAAGAAGTTATAGCTATAGTTTGAAGTATAGGATTGGATATGGGTAAATTTTCTATACAAAGACGGTATAGAATCTATAGACAATTCGATAATTGTAATGAATCGAACGTTATTCGATATTTATCGAATTACATTGTAGATATTAGAGTGGTTTTTTTTTGGGTTATTTCCGAATTTTTATTGCGACAAGGTCTTCAATCGATGCGGAAAGAAAGTTTTGAGTCTTGTTTAAACTTTCGGAACCGAATTCTTACTTCGCGCTCGTTCGAAGTTAAATTTTCCGTTTAAAATATATGCAATTTTTTTTACTTTCGGTAATTATTTCGGCGGGGCTACTGATTATTCCTGGGAAATCCAATACCATGTGGAATTGACGGGTTTGAATCCCACTTCCATTCCAAAAGAATGGACTCATATGGGTCATCTCGTTTCAATATACACCGTTTCCGTGACGATTATCATCAAATTGATTCAAATCATTCTCAACATGTGAGCCTCCCCAGGATTGACGTAAAACCCCCTTTATAACCTCCTGAAACAACCAAAACCAATGTGGGACCCTGAAACTTCAATATTCCAGTTATTTCAAAATTATACGAATAAATCCGATGACAATCGTCACAGGAACGTTGCCAAGCTGGCATGAGTATGAGAGTTACATACGTATATTTTTTTCATTCCACAATAACACAGCATCAAATATCTACAATTTACTCCACGTTGTCGGAACGCTACCGTACTAAGTGGTAGAACTTCTCTGTAAAAACCGGAAAGTTAACGAACGAGCAAATTGAACGAGACGAGGAAATGAAAATTTCGTTCAAGACCGTCCTCAAAAAGGGAGGGCATGGGGCTGCCCTTTGTAAATATAACGAACATTTTCATTGGTCCTGAACTAACGGAAAAAAAGTGGGCGGAATTTTCTTGTCACCAATCTCGAAAGGGATAGTGAAATCACATTGACGTGTCGAAAGCGAGGATTGAATAGCATGATTGTGTACGTGGTCGTCTTGACCGTGAGTAGTTGAAAAAAATATTTTCGCGAGTGTTTTGAGTCACGAACAGAGCTTCGGTACGGCTTATCCGTATGCGGGCGTGACGGTTCAGAGAAATAACGCCACTTTCAAAATTTTATTGATTTTTAAGTCGTGCCGTTAATTTCCCGCGGTCGAAAGAGCTACGCCACTATACCTATACTATACGTTTTCGGGATTTTCCCCGTCGAGACGTAGACACGAACCCGTTCGAGTGTTTTGTCCTTCATGAACAATGCAATTTTCCGGCGTTGGCCTCGCTGATGCATTTCTTAAACCAGCGGGCACGGTTGTGTTAAATTACTTTATAGCGAGAGGCTTAACGGAAAAAACGAAAGATGGTTGAATTTGCCTCTGAAGGTTTTATACTACCGCACTCGTGGGCCCCCGATGAGGAAAACTCCACGCGAGCCGGTAGGTAGCCCCGTAAAATAGGTGCCTATGCCATGAGTCGGCTGGAGATGGGAATTCTCGGTGTCTTCCGTAATGAATAAGTTATTGAAGTTATTGATGATGAAGATAATTGATATTTAACGGATATTGATAGTAATGATATGTCATGCTAAGCGACAAATATAATTGCGTTAGTTGGGACGCAACGACTATAATAACAATTATAATAATAATAAAAATAAAAAAAAAATAATAATAATAATAATAATAATAATAATAATAATAATAATAATAATAATAATAATAATAATAATAATAATAATAATAATAATAATAATAATAATAATAATAATAATAATAATAATAATAATAATAATAATAATAATAATAATAATAATAATAATAATAATAATAATAATAATAATAATAATAATAATAATAATAATAATAATAATAATAATAATAATAATAATAATAATAATAATAATAATAATAATAATAATAATAATAATAATAATAATAATAATAATAATAATAATAATAATAATAATAATAATAATAATAATAATAATAATAATAATAATAATAATAATAATAATAATATTAATAATAATAATAATAATAATAATTTTTATTGATTGTGATAATTATTGAACTAATGATTTATATATAAATTATCAATGAAATGATTAGTATGATCAATAACGATCATTCCTATTCTATTATTATTATGATTCCTTTTAAAATTGATATAAAGTTGTATGCAGACGGCCTTCATACCAAGGGCCTAAGAAGGGGATACATATTAATTGTAAATCACCAATGAACATAAAATACCGTTAGATTTATTGTGTACGACCTGTCTTTCAATCCTACAGTCGGTAAACATTATACAATATATTGGTCCAATTCCGTATATAAAACTATACGTAAGATTCATATCCCCTATATCTTTTTCACTTCGGCGGTTATACGTAATAACCCCTTAACCGACCAAAGACAATTGGCGACCGCATTGGACAGAGATTTCCGTGCGTCGTTTTCTCTATCATTTCTAACGCTTTTCTACCGTTGTGACGCTCGTGTAAACATAAGAAACGAATTTAAATGCTTGTATTTTTTATTTTTGTTCCGCAGGAAGAATACGTGGCCGAGAACATCCGGTGGACACAGATAAACTATTTCAACAACGCGGTCGTCGTTGAGCTTCTGGAAGGCAAAAGGCCACCGGGTCTGTTCCTCGTGCTCGACGATGTTTGCGCCACGCTTCACGGAGGAAGCACCGGGGCTGACTCCGATTTGCAGAAAGTACGTACAAGGACCATACCAAATAAATTACCGAGACTAATTCGAGCCACTTCGTACCACTAGCAAATATAGTCACGATAATACGACGAAATATCTTTCATTCGACAATTTCAACGTTCATACAATTTTTAATGAATCTATTCGAGTTAAAAAAAAATACTTGTCTCAATTTATTTGATACAATTTCCATTGAACCGTCATCGAGATGTATTTTATTACACCCACGCAAATGCTATTCGCACGGAATTAATATTATTGATCTCGTTGCAGCTACGAGTATTAATATTTCGTTGAATATTGCGACCCGATCGTAAATAAAACAAATACATGCAGATATTCCCTTCGTCGATCAAATCATCGACGCGCCTAATTAAACAGCAAAATAAAAAGAAAAAAAAACCTACCGTGTTTCTACATTATTTTTTGAATTACGTTACTTCTTCATTGCAGAAATTGAACGGAGCAGCGAACAATCATGCTCATTTTCAATGCACCAGCGACGGTTTCGCGATTAATCATTACGCCGGGGTTGTTTCTTATTCGGTCGAAGGATTTTGCGACAAAAATCGCGACGTTCTATTCCTCGACCTCATCGAACTCATGCAAACCAGTTCCAAGTAAGCCACAAACGACTGCCCCCAAAATTCCCCCATTACAATCATTCCTATTATCATCAAAATCATCATAAAATTATTCTATCAAACCAGCGTATAATTTTTCTCTTCTTTTTTTCTTCGTTCGCTCGTTGAAACAGTTCGCTGGTTCGTTCGCTCTATCCACCGGAAAATAATGCCGGTAAAACGAAAACGCTTAAATCTCGTCCGACAACGGCGGGGAATAAAATTCGCAATCAGGCGAGCCGTCTAGTCGGACGATTGATGAAATGCACGCCTCATTACATTCGTTGCATAAAACCGAACGAGACGAAAAAACCGAGAGATTGGGATCAATTGAGGGTCAAACATCAGGTGGAATATCTCGGATTGAAGGAAAACATCAGAGTGCGAAGGGCAGGTTTTGCCTACAGACGACCATTCGCCAAATTTCTCCACAGATACGCGCTTCTAACGCGGGAAACTTGGCCTTATTGGCAGGGAGATGAGAAACAAGGCGTCGAGTGGATTCTATCGAGTCTGCACATCTATAAAAATCAATATCAACTCGGAAGAACGAAGCTTTTCATCAAAGCTCCCGAAAGCGTGAGTGTTGATTCGTTGTTGCGTTAAAGGGTTGTGTGTAGTTCTTTGCGGGAAAAATAAGGGATTTTCATGGTTATATTAGTCGTGTAAGCATGATTTTAATGGAATTGACTAGATGGTATCGATTAGAACGTATATTGGAGTACCTACACTACCGTCACGCAGTAACGGGCCACTTATCACGCGCATAACGAAAAACTAGTCGCAACTTTGAACGATGGTAGCTTTGTCAAAAATGAAGCTACAGATTTTTTTTGGAGACCATTGCGAAGCTTACTTAATTATGCGTTGAATGAAACTTGACTGAGTGGTTTCGGACTTTAGTATCACGTGATATCACGTGAGAAAGACAAAAGAATAATTCCGATTTCGACAGAATTTACTGAACCAACTTCGACCCATGGCCGGTGCTGGGGAAATTTTTTCGACGATCTGAAAAAATTCAGGAAGCACCGTTGAGACTTCAGCTCTCGATCGGGCGAAGAAAAATCGAAAAATCTCCTGTGCTTCCTGAATTTTTTCAGATCGTCGACAAAATTTTCCTATAACCGGCCGTGGGTCGAAGTTGGGTCAGGAAATTCTGTCGAAATCGGAATTATTTGTTTGTCTTCCTCACGTGATATCTCGGAATACAGAAGTCCGAATCTGCTTAGTTAAGGTTCATTCAACGCAGAATTAAGTAAGCTTCGCAATACTTTGCATAGAAAATGTGTAGCTTCATTTTTGACGAAGCTACCATCTATCAAAGTCGCGACTGGTTTTTAGTTGAGTACGCGGTAAGTGGTCTGATACTGCGTGGCGGTAGTGTATGAGTATTTTTTTATGGAGAAAATTTTCAATTTTGTGGTCACTATTGCCGTTGTCCCAAAATGACTTTTTTTTTTTACTCAATGCGGTGAGCCAAACTGTACCAAAATTACCCTTGATTCAATAAATTCGTAAATAAAATAGAAATTATCGTAACCCCAACATTTTTTTCCTTACACACAGAAGAAACTACCAGATTAGTGGCTATCAAGTATTTCAGAGAAACTAATCTTATTTTTCTTTTCTTATTTTTTAATCGTACAAATGGTTTCGTCACAATAGAAATCATTTTTTTTTCTATTGGTTTATAGTTCTTTTTTGTTCGAGAAAAATTTATTTTTCCGTACGAATTTCATAGACGAGCGTTTACGGTACATATTGTAATCCCAAACATTTTTTCTTACACACAAAAAACTACCAGATCGCTACTAAGTATTTCAAAGCAACCATTCTTGAGTCACAACCGTGCATCGTTTTTTTTTTTTCTTATTTATTTCGAACAAGAGAAATCATTTTTTTTTTGTTGAGACATCGTTTCTTTTTTGTTCAAGATAAATTCATTTTTCCGTGAGAATATCATAGACGATTGTGTACGGAGAGTATCGAGAATTATTAAATTCCGTAAGACGGTTGACAGAATTTCGTAGTCTCGGAGCAAAGAGCGTCAATTGCATTACGGTTTATTCAGCGCGAACTCGGCGACGTTGAAGCCAAGACGTGACGCGCTCTGGTTATCTCCGACCGCGAGCGATTTTTTTTTTTCTTACGTGTATTCTCGTTCGAGTAACAGCGCAGAATTTCGAACGTGGCGAACACTCGCTGGTTCCCGCTCCAGTTTCACAAATGTTGCAATAATCGAGACAGCGAGAAGTGTTCGGACTATTAAGGTCTCTCGTAGGCGGTGCCCGAACGCCCGTAAAATCTACGGTCAGATTGCACGATATCGTTCTCAATGCCAAACACGATTCGAACCCGAGGGGAAGGGGGGGGGGGACGGATTGTGTCATAATTGTTGCATATAGCGATGGAAAAGGTCCGAACCTTTTATCTCGCAACGTTCTCGAAGATCTACGATCGATCGTCGCGCCTTGAGCGATTATTTTTGAGCGATGAAAATTGATGATTTTGCTTGATTTTTTATTTATTCATTCAATGAGTAAGATTAATTGAGGTTTGAATTTTTTTTTTGTTTATTGAAATAATTATGGAAATAAAATTTAAATATTTTTTTGGCGAATTTTTTGGTGAATAAGAAGGGAATTGTTTTAAAATGATTTAGTATGATGTCTCGGAAAATAGCGGCTCATTGTGGGAGATCTTAATCATCTGAGGATTGTGGGGAATAAAGGAATTTTACGGATTATTAATTAGTATGAAAAATTCTGGAGCGGTATGAAGGATTTCTTCTTCGATAAAAATTGAAAAAAAGGCCATTTCAAAACTGATTATCAAGTTCGGCTTCTTTTTTCACTAGTTTTTTATTTTGAAGATATAATTTAGAAAAACAATGTCATGAATGGCCAAATTTGAGATAAATGACTTAATAAATTGTCCTTGAAAAGTGTCCATCGTCTTCAAACCCCCCCAAAAAAACATGTTCAAAACTTCATCTACGAGATTTTCGAATTTTCAAAATTTTCAGCAGAAGTTTCGTTTTCACTAATCTTACACTAGAACAATTCCTCAAAACTATAATTTATTTTTTTCTCGACGTTTATTTTCTTCCCGATCTTATTCGATTTATCCCGTTGCAGCTGTTCATGCTCGAGGAAGCGAGGGATCGTAAGTACAACATTTACGCGAGGGTCATACAAAAATGTTTCAAGAAATATTTCGCCCGGAAGCGTCAGGACGAGCAAAAAAAATCTGCGGCCGATTTGCTCTACGGTCACAAGCAACGAAGACGGGCGAGTCTGAACAGAAGCTTTGTGGGCGATTATATCGGCATGGATTGCCGTTCGCAAACCGCCAACCTGGTCGGACGCCGGGAAAAGGTTTTCTTCGCCGAAGTCGTGAAGAAGTACGACAGGCGGTTTAAGGTCAGCAATCGGAAATTATTTCTTTCTTCGATCGTTGAAACAAAAAAGGAATGGTGCTCGGATGATGAGATTGTACGACTTTTTTCCGTGATTGTCGTGAAGTGGACGATAGTAGCCGAATGGATTTGCGGAAATTTTGTCTAGAAACAATTCGTCTAGTAACAATTCGTCTGAAAAACAATTGGTCTAAAACAATTCGTCTAAAGCAGTTCGTCTAGTAACAATTCGTCTGGAAACCAATTGGTCTCAAAACAATTCGTCTAAAACAATTCGTCTAAAACAATTTGTCTAAAACAATTCGTCTAAAGCAGTTCGTCTAGTAACAATTCGTCTAAAGCAGTTCGTCTAGTAACAATTCGTCTGAAAAACAATTGGTCTAAAACAATTCGTCTGAAATAATTCGTCTAAAGCAGTTCGTCTAGTAACAATTCGGCTGAAAAACAATTGGTCTAAAACAATTCGTCTAAAGCAGTTCGTCTAGTAACAATTCGTCTGGAAACCAATTGGTCTAAAAACAATTCGTCTAAAACAATTCGTCTAAAACAATTTGTCTAAAACAATTCGTCTAAAGCAGTTCGTCTAGTAACAATTCGTCTAAAGCAGTTCGTCTAGTAACAATTCGTCTGAAAAACAATTGGTCTAAAACAATTCGTCTGAAATAATTCGTCTAAAGCAGTTCGTCTAGTAACAATTCGGCTGAAAAACAATTGGTCTAAAACAATTCGTCTAAAACAATTCGTCTAAAACAATTCGTCTAAAGCAGTTCGTCTAGTAACAATTTGGCTGAAAAACAATTGGTCTAAAAACAATTCGTCTAAAACAATTCGTCTAAGACAATTCGTCTAAAACAATTCGTCTAAAACAATTCGTCTAAAACAATTCGTCTAAAACAATTCGTCTAAAACAATTCGTCTAAAACAATTCGTCTAAAACAATTCGTCTAAAGCAGTTCGTCTAGTAACAATTCGTCTGGAAACCAATTGGTCTAAAAACAATTCGTCTAAAACAATTCGTCTAAAGCAGTACGTCTAGTAACAATTCGTCTGAAAAACAATTGGTCTAAAAATCATTCGTCTAAAACAATCCGTCTAAAACAATTCGTCTAGAAACAATTCGTCTGAAAAACAATCGTTATAAAAACAATTTGTCTAAAACAATTCTCCTAAAAGCATTTCTTTAATAACAATTCGTCTAGAGCAATTCGTTTAAAACAATTCGTCTAAAACAAATCGTCTAAAGCAATTCGTCTAAAACAAATCGTCTAATAACATTTCATCTGAAACAATTCTTCCAAAACCATTCGTCTAATAACAATTCGTCTAAACGAAACAGAGAAAAGAAACATTATTTTATAATAAGGAAAATAAGAACTGAAAATAACCCTAAAGAAGAACCTAAAAATCCATCTAAAACCCCAGGTTTCGTCAAAAATGAAACGTTTCTTCTCTGAGAAATAAAGAATTGTTATTAGACGAATGGTCTTAGAAGAGTTATTGTAGATTAATTGTTACTAGATGAATTGTTTTTAGACGAATTGTTTAAGACGAATTGTTATTAAACGAATTGTTATTAGACGAATTGTAATTAGACGAATTGTAATTAGACGAATTGTTTTCCACGAATTTTCCGCAAACCAGCCGAATTAGCCGTATCGGAAGCACCGGAGACCGTTCTTTTCATTTATTGCTCTTGAGAAATTCAATTGTGTAGAAACACGAGATATTTCACACAACTTTGATCCATTGTTCTCTTCGCCGCGATGTTTGCCAAGACAATATTCATTGTTTCTCGGTTGATCCAGATGTGCAGGAGAGATCTCGTGCTCACGGGAAAGTGTCTGTTCCTCATCGGTCGCGAGCGTCTGAAGAAAGGCCCGGAGAAGGGCAAAATCGTCGAAGTTATCAAAAGAAAACTGCCGTTCGAACAGATTAGTCACGTTTCGTTGAGTACGTTGCAGGTGAGTCGCTCGACGACGTAAGCACGTTATTCATGTTTAACAAAATACTAATTCGACCGGTTTTGGCATTTCTACCATTTATCTTCCGTTGACAACTCAAGTCAATTTGATCACATATGGTTCATCCACCTATTATCCTGCCGTTGTTTTTATATTTTAAAAAAATTCAAAAAAAAAATCAATAACCAAGAATTCAATCATTTTTTTTGTGAATTAAAAAACTCACATTTCGACACTTTTCAATATGTCGGCAAAGTTAAAATTAAGAAGATATAGATCAAATTTTTCAAATACGTTATTGAAAACTGTGAATTCAGAAAAGTAAGCAGTGTATTAAAATTCGTCCCGCTCAAAATCATTCAATGCCTCAACGAAAGGTCGCAGACGTTTTCACGTAAAAAAAATAAAATAAAATAAAATAAAATCAAATAAAAATGTATCGAACGTTTTGTATTGGATTGTCAGGACAATTTCGTCGTAGTGCACACGCGGGAGGATTACGCGAGTCTGCTCGAGCTTGTGTTCAAGACGGAATTCCTCTCGGTGCTTAGCAAGAAGTATCTCGAGGAATTGGGACATCCTCTCAGCATCAGATTCAGCAACAAGTAGGTCGTTGCGGTTTTCGCGATTTAATTTCCGCTACCGGAATTTGTTTGTCTTTATTGTTACGATCGTTGCAGCGTAACGGTTCGGCTCATCGAATGATTCTCGGTATGGTTTTAGTCTGCCTCGCCACAGTTCGACTCGGCACAGTTTGACCCGGCGCAGTCTGACTGGGCACAGTTTGACTCCGCGAATTTGACAGATGAGAGTCACTCTTTCTCTGCCAATCTCAGAGAGAGAGTGTCAAATGTCAAAGAGAGACAGTGACTTTGATCTGTCAAACTCGGGGAGTCAAACTGTGCTGGGTCAAACTCTGCGGAGTCAAACGGTGACGAGGCATACTGAAACCATCTCCGGGAATTTGACAGATGAGAGTCACTCTTTCTCTGTCTATCTCGGAGAGTGTCAAATGTCAAAGAGAGAGAGAGAATGACTTTGATCTGTCAAACTCGCGGAGTCAAACTGTGCTGGGTCAAACTCTGCAGAATCAGACAGTGACGAGGCATATTGAAACCATCCCCGCGAATTTGACAGATGAGAGTCACTCTTTCTCTCTCCATCTCAGAGAGTGTCAGATGTCAAAGAGAGAGAGAATGACTTTCATCTGTCAAACTCGCGGAGTCAAACTGTGCCGAGTCGAACTATGGCGAGGCAGACTGTGCCGAGTCAGACATTGACGAGGCATACCGAAACCATCCCCGCGAATTTGACAGATGAGAATCACTCTTTCTCTGTCAATCTCAGAGAAAGTGTCAAATGTCAAAGAGAGACAGTGACTTTGATCTGTCAAACTCGCGGAGTCAAACTGTGCCGGGTCAAACTCTGCAGAATCAGACAGTGACGAGGCATACTGAAACCATCCCCGCGAATTTGACAGATGAGAGTCACTCTTTCTCTGTCCATCTCAGAGAGTGTCAGATGTCAAAGAGAGAGAGAATGACTTTCATCTGTCAAACTCGCGGAGTCAAACTGTGCCGAGTCGAACTATGGCGAGGCAGACTGTGCCGAGTCAGACATTGACGAGGCATACCGAAACCATCCCCGCGAATTTGACAGATGAGAATCACTCTTTCTCTGTCAATCTCAGAGAAAGTGTCAAATGTCAAAGAGAGACAGTGAATTTGATCTGTCAAACTCGCGGAGTCAAACTGTGCCGAATCAGACAGTGGCGAGGCACACTGAAACCATCCCCGACACTCATTATATCCATCTATGTGCAGTTTGGAATTCAAAGTGAAGAAGGAAGGATGGGGCGGCGGCGGCACGAGGCAAGTAAAGTTCTTCCAGACGGATTCGGGGGACCGTGAAGTACTGAAATCCAGCGGTAAGATCCTCAATGTCAGCATCGGGCCGGGACTCTCGAGTACAGCAAGTGAGAATCAAACGTTTTACACGGATTTTTAACCACCAGGGTAACTGTGGGGTCCGAGAGACCCCACAACATTTCTCCGTTCAAATTTGTGTTCAGAAAACACATAATTCCGAAGTGAATGTGGGATTTTTTTTTTTAATGCACTTTAAACATTTTGGCAGCCTATAACGTAAAAAGGAAACAAAGTTTGTGGAAAAACAGTTGAATAATAGGTCACCATAACTTCATCGTACCTCGCATTCCAAATTCCCACATTCACCTTGGAATTATGTGTTTTCTGAAGAAAATGAGAAGTCAAAGTCCACGATCGAATGAGTCGTTCGGTCTGAATCTTACAACAAGCTCCCAAACTTTGGGAAAATATCACAGCGTTCGGATGCTCGATATGGTTCTGAAAAAATTTGAAAAGATAGCTAAGTATAAATCCTTTTAAGGATAAATTAGAATGAAAATGTGGATTGATCTTGTCACAAAAAAAAAAAATTTTTTTCCTTCGACTTTTTAGTTGACTCAGTCCCCTCAACCCCACACACTCTTTTGCTCCAATAGCCACGTGATCCGAAAACGAATGCAAATATCGAAAAATCGTTCCAACATTCGGGTTAGTGACGAATCGCTGCTCCAAGAAAACACTTGCCTAATTATTTTAACCTCAATTTTCACAACTTTCACCAGCCATCAAAAGTCAAAAAAATTTTTTTCACATCGCTCGAAATTCTTATCTCACCACGAAAATTGTAGAAATGCAGACGCGGCGGTCCAACAAAGTACAAAAATTGCT
This sequence comes from Sussaba pulchella, assembly GCA_963971145.1. NCBI lineage: Eukaryota > Metazoa > Arthropoda > Insecta > Hymenoptera > Ichneumonidae > Sussaba > Sussaba pulchella. The sequence goes on along the minus strand of OZ020175.1, from coordinate 4,603,383 downwards.
CATTATCGATCACGACTCACCTTATTAACGGCTACACTTTCTATTAATCCGGTCAAACATGAGCGGCGAATGGTTATCTTACCCGCTGGCGATTTGACCCCATCTCACCCTATCTATATATTATTTTTCCAGAACCCTGCAGGGAACCCAGATGGACGGATGGACCGTTGTCGCGATCCAACCATACATCCAGACCCCGACAAAATCCTCCCACGAGACCGGCGCCGACGCGTCCAGCGCCCGTTCCAACGTTGCCGAACGATAACAAATCGCAAATAACGTATGAGAACAATTCCCCGGCTTCGACGAAACCGAACGTTTCACCGTCTCGGCCTAATTTACAACCAAGAGCAGCGCCGCGAATAGCCGGTGCTGGGGAACAACAAAATTCGCGGCCAAATTTACCCCCGAATCGACCAAACGCATTGCCCGTTCAGACTCAGCGGCAATCGATTTTAAAATCGACGGATAAAAAAAATTCGCAACCAAAAAAAATTCAGAGCGGAGGAGTTTCGATGATGGGGATGTTTACGAATCCTGGCGGTGGTCCACGAGGTAATGACGGCGGACAAGGGTTGTTACGAGAGGGCGACTGGGATATTTTGCATTTGAAAACAATTGAATTGATTCCAAAGTTTCGGCGGATTATGGGAATTTTTGATGGATTTATAGGAAGGAAAATAATAATTGGATCAGAGGAATTGATTATGAGGTTGACGTCAGAACTAAATATTTTTCTGAAAGTGTAAAGATTTATTGAATGAGTTGTACACTTGTGGGGAATTTTTTTTTCAAAAAATCGTATAACGTGAAAAATATGTCAATTTTTTATTACCGGCTTTTTTATTGTTTATTTTTGTTTTTTTTTCTTGTAATAATACGATTTCTAAGTGGTGGATGATTAGTAAGACGGAGAAAAGACATTTGTTAAGGATATTGCTTTAATTTAAAAACAAACAAAAATCAGCGTTACATATACAATAAATTCAATTTTTTATTACCGGCTATATTATAACTCGTGATAGATTCATTGTCCTGAACTTTAATAAGTTCACATATTACGTCAGATTTTTTGGTATAACGTATGAATTTGGGTCTCATTTTTTCAGGAAAGAAATTGTTTAGAAAATTCTAATCGCTTAAATACAATTTCAATATTCAATTATCGACTATACGTCGCTGGCGTTAGCTTCGTTGTCTCGGATAAAAATTTTTATTTACCGATTACGTTAAATTTCAAAGTAGAAATTAAAAAATTGACATAATTTTTTCGGAAAAAATTGTGAAAAAAATTTTAATTTTATCACAATTTTTTTTTTTTTTCGTAACTACAAATTTATAAATCGTTAATTATAAATCGTAACTTTTAATTGCCAACGTCCGCATCATTGTCTTGAATTTTAAAAGTTTACGTTAACGTGTTACGTAGGTTTGGTGAGGGCTCCGCCTCCGCCTTCCGGTCCAGCACCGCCGAATCAGCCCGTGGTTCACTCGGCTTTCAGACTTCCGGCCTTGGCGGGCGGCGAATATCCCAGCCAAGTTCAAAGGGTGTCCGGTAACAAATTTTCGTTACCAGCCGCGGCAAACGAAACAAAAGTTAACGCGACGACGAATCCCGTGAGAAAAGCTCCGGTGCCGGTGAACAAACCACCGCCTCCGGTTTTGCCGAAAGCCAAAGTCTTGTACGACTACAGTCCCCAAGATTTGGACGAGTTGCAATTGAAAGAAGGCGACGTCATAGAGTTGCTCAAAGAACGTTCGTAGATTTTATTATTGTTGTAATATAAATGTGGAGCAAAATTTTCCAATTCACCGAACTTAAACCCTCCAATCTCCCGATGTGGACGATGATTTTTTTTTTTTTTAGTATCCTTTGGATCCTACGAGCTCACTAATTTTTTTTTTAGATTTTTTAGACCCCTGATTTTCCTCCCCTCCCCCCAATATTTTATTTTTATCAAGAGGTCACTGCTATCGGTCGCTTTTTTATTTGGATGAAATTTTTTTTTCCCGGATACTCTATTGAAATTGAAGAACTTTTTTTATGAAATTCTTTTTTTATGAAAGTGGGCAGCGGGTTTCTAATATATTTTTTTTTTTTTTAATTTGGCAAAAATTCAAGTTTTTCCGAAATTTGAATGTATGATAATAATGGTTTTTCATCTAAAAAAAGAAAATAGAAATAAAATCCATCGACCACACCGAAGGATAGAAAATGTTCGATCTCGTAATTTCTAACGTCCCTCTTCACGTTTTCTTTCCCATCTATGTAAATTTTAACGATTCACGCGAATGTTTCAGACAAAGGCGGATGGTGGCAGGGACGTCACGAAGGAAAATCCGGATTATTTCCCGCAAACTACGTCGAAAAATTGTAGAGCAAACATAAAAAAAAAAAAATAAAAAAAAAAAACAGAAACATTCGCGCGTAATTAGTGGCCTTCGAGGATAGCCGCAGCATTGAATTATTCATCAATCTACGAACATTTTTCGTTTCGTTCATTCGTTTTTTATTTTTTATTTTTTTTATTTCGCATCGTCCACGCAACGAATCGTGATTGATGAAGATAAATCCGTAACGTCGACACTGCGCAGTTGTCGGTGCGTAAATCGCATCGTTAAGAATTGGTATTCCAAAGAGACGAAGGCGCGAGCATAAAATACGAATTTACGCTCTCTGTGGAACCAAATATTAGAATTAACGATTAAAAAAAAAAATAAATGAATAAATAAAACTAATAGTCGTGCGGTACGACTGAGAAATAATAATTGACACATCCGTTACCGTTCGAAACCAAATCGAAATGCAAAAAACACCTCGACGAGCTGAAACGCACACGTCGCAACGTTTTTTACGTATCGTCGGTATGTGCGTTCACCATAAATTCGTGTCGTTGCGAATTTCGACATCTCGATGTATCCGCCGAAGTTAATATTTAGTATTTATAAGTGAGCTATTTAAACGAAAGAAAAAAAATATATACATATATATAAAAATACAAATAAAAATTTTAAAAACCGTTTGTACATACATTATAGCTTCACTGCCATACGTAAGATGTTCACATTCGTAATAAACGCGTAACGCAAAAAATTGCCCTTATTTTTCTCTCAATTCCATTCCTCTTCCATCGCTGATTCTTCGAAGGATCGTAAATGAGGTTTTTATTAGTTGTAAAAATCTTTGATTTTTTTTTTTCATTTATTTTCAACTGATTCGTTTATTCTTTATTGCACTGGTTTCATCGGTGATGAGAGTTAGTCCACTCGAGTACTCGATAAGCAAAACGAAAAAAAAAGAAAAAAAAAACAAAACTCTCACTTGGATCGCGTGAAACGGCAAGAATTATTATTGACAATCACAAACGTAATAGCTCTATCGATATAATCATTACAATAAGTCAAATTTGTTTTAAAAACTGAACGGAAACAATTTTTAAAGTCGTCAATTGTTGTTGCATTATAATAAAGTAGGTAACGTACAAAATTTGCCCAGCAGATTTGTATGATTTCGGCATTTGAATTACACAGGCACATGCGTACGAACACACGGATTTTCATCGTACGTCGTTTTTCGTGTATCACATATTACACATGTAGTATATATAGATATATATTATATATATTTATATCGTAACGATGATTCTGCACTGCGTTGAAATAATTTTTAAATAAAGCATAGAGGCACGGATCGGGTGAAACGATTGTGATTAACGAGAAAACAGTAAAACTATCGAAGATGAATGAAAAATTACGACCGTAACGAGCTTATCGCGATAATGAAAAATAAAAAAAAAAAAATTAAAAAAATCCCCGATCCGTTTGGATTTTAATTACAACCTAAAGTCTAATAAATCAGCAATAAATATATCTTCGTCAACGAAATCGGACAATTAAATTATCGAGGATGGACGATGTGTGAGAGGAAACGAGCGAGAGGTTGTGACGATCGATATATATACAACCATGACATATAGTACAATTATTTTTTTTTTCGTATGCAATATTGTTTTTTTTTTTTTTTTTCGCAACGATGTCAAAGCCGATTTTTCAACGAATAATTTACGATTACGTCGAAGCGATTCCTCGTCACCGTCGATCGAATATTTGTACATTTAAACGTTATCGTTTTATCGCAACGGATTTAAAGCTTTCGGAGAGTCATCGTTGCACACGCATTGTTATCGTTATTATAATTATTATTATTATTTTTATTGGAGAAATGTATATTTGATATTATTTCTATGATGTGCGGGTGTGCTAAATCGGCGTGTAAATGACAAAAATGGATTCTGAGACAACGTGAGCGAGGATATGGTTGGGCTTTCCGGTATCGAACATGTCTCGAGCTTTCGCGAGCACTTCGCACGTTGGTTTGGATATCGATAAGTTTTTTCAAATTATCAATAGTCGATTGATTAAAAAAAAAAAAAAAAACCATTTTGCACTATCGAATGTCATTATAATCATAATAAAAGTCAATTCGAGGCGTACGAATAAAAAAAAAGAGCAATGAATTACCCGTCAAAAAAATAATAAATAAATAATAAAAAAAAAAAACGTTTTATGAAAACACTCGAAACGATCGTATGGCACAGAGTTTGAGTATAAACGGTTAGGCAACGCGCGTCAACAGCCTGTCCTCGATAAATTGAGAATACAAGACGATGCCTTCGTCGTCGACGCGTTGATGAGTCTCGTTATAACGCCCGCGAATTTACAACCAATCACAATTCGAAGTTATAAAGTAAAATTAAACTTATGAGTTCGTAACTTTGTTTTTAAAAATATAATAATGATAATAATAATAATAATAATGGTCGTCTTTAACGAAATCTTAAATCTACAGATGTTCTCGACAACGTTTTCACCCGTCGATAGCGCTATCCCCTAGTTCTTTGGCAACTCCACAGCAGCATAGGACCATATCTGAAATAAATGCGATTGTTTTTTTTTTAAATTGTTTCGATTCATGTTGTTGGATTTTTCGTCCAATAGCCGAGCAGAGTATTGGGATAGCAAAATATGATTCCATATTGGGAACAAGATAGTTCCCAATAAAATGACCTGCAGCAAAGAAATTCTCGCTGTAGATTTCAATTATTAATGCCCATTTTTATATTGAATAAGGAATTAAAAAGGTGAAAAAAAATCTAAAACCTAAAGCTTATAAACCTAAAGGATACCTGCAGCCTAAACCTATTAAATCAGGATCAAATTGACCGAGATTTCATTATTGAGGATCGTATCGCGAAGCAACGTTTCGCACGCAGGTGATAAAGTTCTGTAGCTTTATTCATATTCATTCCGAAAAAGTGTTATTTCTCAATTTCTTTATAAACTATTTTTGCCACGATGTTCGTTACAATTTTCATTGAATGTACCGATCAAAAGCTACATTCTGGGATTTTTCGCGATTTTTTCAATTGATAGTTTAGAAATTAGAGGGGTGGAGGATGGGTGAGGACAGTCTGATGACGATTTTACAAGCAAATATATCGTGACTGAAGGGTTGAAATGCGAAGGTCTCACCACATTTTTTGAGAAAACCTATTAAAAGCCATCTCAATCGATGCAGTGAGCCAAAAAAAATGTCGAGCTCACTTTTTAATCCGCGAGAGGGTCGAAAATAGTACATTGTGCGCCAAGGAGGGAAAGTGGGCGTTTTTAGCTCAGCGCGATGTTTTCGAAACGAGTCGGAGACAAGTTTCGAAAAGCGCGCGAAGCGAAGGCGTGGACAGGACTTTATTCGTAACATATACAGGTCGTTGAATCGAAACGCGGTCTCACCTCGAACTCACGGATGCGTAGCTCGTTCGCTTCGCAGAGCACGCAAACGTTTCACTGTACAACACAGTTTTTATTTCGTTGTGCTAAACAGGCTCTCGAAAGATCCCGCACGATCTCGTCATCGTCCTCGATCCTGAATACAAAGAAATTCATTTATTTATTTTTTTCAATCGTTTCCCATCGCAATCGCGCAATGGCAAAAGCCTTCGAGTAGATTGGGCGAATTTTTCGCGATCGACATTCGACGAACTTACGCTCTTTCTTGGGTGTCGAGATGATGCACCAATTCGTCTCTCTTGTTCACGATTGACACGAGTTCTTCGAGCAAAAGATTTTCTCGTACCTTTTGCTCGGCCGTTTTTTGCCACTCCTCGACGGCCAAACTGCTTCTCAATTCGCGATTCAATAATTCGAAACGTCGCTCCAAATCGTCCTCTTTTTCTCTGCGAAACGAAAAAAAAAAGCGAAGGATTTGAATCAATTACGGAGTAATTTTGTTGGGAGTTCGATGATGATTTTTGGGAATGAGGGAAAGTGACGAACTTACAGAATGTTCAGTTGCATCTGTCGCCTCAAGAGAGCGTTTTTCTTGTTCACGAGAGTAAACCACAGGGACATCAATCTTTCCGTTTCTTCCTCGTTGTCGCTTTCCATAGCCGCGCGCAATTGCTTCTCGAGCTTGCCCGCTTGAACGTCGATCTGGCTTTGTTCTCGCTCGAGAGCCTCGAGCTCGTTTTGGATGTACGACGTCATGTCCTTGCCCATCTGGAAAGTAATGAGGAAATACGGTTGAATACGGTTGCTGACGTGTAGTGGTTTTTTTGCTTTATATCTTTATGGTTTACTCGATTTTTTATGTTGGTTGTATTTTTAATTTAATAATTTAATAATTTAATAATTTAATAATTTAATAATTTAATAATTTAATAATTTAATAATTTAATAATTTAATAATTTAATAATTTAATAATTTAATAATTTAATAATTTAATAATTTAATAATTTAATAATTTAATAATTTAATAATTTAATAATTTAATAATTTAATAATTTAATAATTTAATAATTTAATAATTTAATAATTTAATAATTTAATAATTTAATAATTTAATAATTTAATAATTTAATAATTTAATAATTTAATAATTTAATAATTTAATAATTTAATAATTTAATAATTTAATAATTTAATAATTTAATAATTTAATAATTTAATAATTTAATAATTTAATAATTTAATAATTTAATAATTTAATAATTTAATAATTTAATAATTTAATAATTTAATAATTTAATAATTTAATAATTTAATAATTTAATAATTTAATAATTTAATAATTTAATAATTTAATAATTTAATAATTTAATAATTTAATAATTTAATAATTTAATAATTTAATAATTTAATAATTTAATAATTTAATAATTTAATAATTTAATAATTTAATAATTTAATAATTTAATAATTTAATAATTTAATAATTTAATAATTTAATAATTTAATAATTTAATAATTTAATAATTTAATAATTTAATAATTTAATAATTTTTTATTTTGATGATTAATAATAATTCAATAATTTAATTTAATAATTAATAGGTTTTATTGCCATAGAAAGTTAAATTTACGGATTTAGGAGTGAATATTAATTATTATTGAAACATTTAAAAACTCATTGAGTTTTACCAGGAAATTCTTCGAATGGTTTAACCCATTTTTAGTTGTTTTTTTCAATATAACAATGACAAAAAATTGAATTTACGGACAAACGAGTAAATATTAATCATTATTAGAGTATTTAAAACCCTCCGAATTTTAACCAAGAATTTGCAGCATGGTTGACCCGATTTTCCTCTCGTCTCTTCTGAATTTAATCATCAGGAATCGAACCATCCAGGAAAAAATGAAATGTACGGATTAATCGCCAAATATTAATTATTATTAGAATATTTGAACTATTGAATATTTAACTCTTAGACTTTTACCCGAAAATATTCGGCATGTCTGACCCGATTTTCCATCCTTCATTTCTTAATTCAACAATCCCAAATCGTTTTATTGCCGTACAAAAAAAAATATACCGATTAATCAGTAAGTATTAATTATTATTATAATATTAACAAAATTCCCCCGACTCCGACTTTAACCCAAAAAATTCGCACGGTCTCCGCGATTTCCCACTCATTTATCCCAATTTTACAATCCCATATTATTTCCTCGTCGTAGAAAATGAAAATTCACAAATACATGAACGAATATTCATCATTCAAATCGTAGAATATAAACAAAATCTCTTAAACTTTTAACCAAAAAAATTCGAAGCATCTAAGGAACTCGAATTTACCAAGATCTAACAATTTTTCGTGCGCCAAGCAATCCTCAATAATACACAAAATAATAATAAAAGCCACTCGAACTACACCGTGCAACGTGCGTCGATCGCCAGTCGATCCTGTGTTCTCTTTCGCGTATCAAAAGTCTTTCCATAATTTCAGGAAGCAAGCGCAAGCGTAAAAACGGTATTTTTTATCGTTCGTTTTTCATCATCCATCTCCGGTAAAATCAGCAGCATCTGACGAACGATTTCTCACCTTTGTACGTAGCCGATCCTCCGGCGTTGATGGAGTGTGACTTCTCCTAGGACTATTGTTCTGATCGTCTATTGATCGTCTCTCGCTGTTATCATCCCCGATTTGAGCAAAATTAACAGTAATGACTCGTTTTCTAGCCTCGTCGACCAAACGTCCGAGTCCTTCGCGCAGTTTTTGATGTCTTTCGCCATCGTTCTGCGATTGCTATACAAAGCGATCGAAAAATTAATGCGATTACAATAAAATAAAACGAAAACCAAATTTTAAAAAAATTAAAAAAACGAAAATCAATTAAAAGAAAAAGAAAACCATGGAAAGAAAAAGCCTGAGGCGAGGATTTCGGGCGAAGCTACGGCTACCGGGTGATCTTCGTACCTCCAACGGGCTAGAAGTTGTCGAAGCGAGCAAAGGAGTCTTGCATTTTATTCTAGCCTCCTCCAGGAGTTGTCTCGCACGTTCTCTGAGCTCCTCGTGACGTGTGACCAATGGCTACGTGGAAAAGCAAGGTGGTTTAGCGCAACTATTCGACGATAAAAATTTCACGACTTTCAAACAAACTCGCGAAAAAAATAAAGAAAACATGGAAAAAAAAAAAAAAAAAAAAAAAAGTAAATCGACAAACGAAAGAAGAAATTGTAGGAAAATAAAATTACATGTTGGGATCGCGTTTCGTGGGATGGCGAGGTTCCACGGCATTCGGAACTTCCACGGCTGCTACGGTCGTTCGAAAACGGAGATTCCTGCAAGTGAGAATTTTCGGTTGGCTCACATAGGGAAAACCTACGAATATTCGTGCGAGGAAAAGAATAATTGCTAAGACATTTATTCGCGATTTTATCTTCGGAGAATCAATCTTTGGGGTTCATTCGTTCGATCAATGAAAAAGAAAATCAATAGAAAAAGGAATTTAAAATAATAATAATAATAATAATAATAATAATAATAATAATAATAATAATAATAATAATAATAATAATAATAATAATAATAATAATAATAATAATAATAATAATAATAATAATAATAATAATAATAATAATAATAATAATAATAATAATAATAAATTAACAGAAGACGTAACGGAATGGAGAAGAGATAAAAATTTGTGGTATCTTGCGTGTACTAACTTCTCGAGCGGACATTGGCGACTTGGTAATGGAAATCGATTGTGGCCACTTGTCATCGACGACCTGAATGTTGTCCTCTTCGTCGTCCGATCCGAAAGGATCGGTCAGCTGGCGCCTGGTCATTAAAATCGGTCGTTGTTGCAGTTGCATCGCCCGCGGTGGAGATTTGCTCTGCGAACGTATGATAAAAATTCGTTTTTGATTCGAATTTTTTCGACGATCGCTCGTTGGCGTGAAGATTTTCGTACCTTCTCTCTGGACGTGTATTTTTCCTTCGTCGGTGATAATACCTTGCCGAGAATGCTTTTCGAACTTGCGAGAATTATGTCCTTGACGTCTTTGACGCTGGTCGGTGATTTGTCTTTGCTTACTGGATCGTGATCGTGATTTTCCGTGTTCAAACTTAGATGTAATTTGTTTTTCAACGCGTCTATGCTCATCTCTTCTCTCTTGTAATCGAAGGGATTCAATCTGATATGAGAAATATTTTTTGAAAAAAACGTTCGGCATGCGAGGCAGTGAAGATTTTGGGGCTTATTAGTATTTATTTAATATTCAATATTAATTTAATATTTAATATTATTGAATATTGAATATTTAATATTTAATTTATTATTAAAAATTTAATATTTCATATTTACTATTATTAAATATTTAATATTTTATAATATTAAAGAAAAATATAAAATAACCTAAATATTAATAACTAAAACGAACCATTAAAAAAATATAAATAGTAAAAAACAGTAAATAATATAAATATCGATATTTAAATAAATAAAAATAAATAATAATATTTCGTATTAGTATAAATATTAATATTATTAAATATTTAATAATATTAAATATTAAATGTTTAACATTATTAAATATTTCATATTTAGTATTATCAAATATTAAATATTTATCATTGATATTATTATTATCATATTAAATATTTATTAGTATTAATATTTCTATTAATATTAAATATTATTATTTATTTTTATTCATTTAAATATCGATATTTATATTATTTACTTTTTTTTTTTACTATTTATATTTTTTTAATAGTTCGTTTTATTTATTAATATTTAATATTCAATATTTTTCTTGTTAAAAAATTTTTTTTTAAACTTTCATCATCACCTTCTATCGCCGTCGATTTTGTTGCCACGTTGTTCGGCTTGTTCCTTCTTCCGCAAATTAATGATCTCCTGACCGAAAAGCTGAACGCTGACGTCCGTATTATTGTCGGTGTTGAATCTCCCGATCATGTACGACGATTCGTCCGTCGTTTTACCAATTTGATGTACCTACGGGGGCGCGCAAGTTAGTCGCGTGAAAATTGTTCCAAAGAGTGACTTCAAATTTCAGATAATCGACTTTGTTACCTCCAATTCGTGTCCGGTGAAATGAGCCCTCAATTGATACAAATACGTCATCACCGCTAATTTATCGGGTACCGTCAGAATATCCATATCGGCTGGCTCTATCACCCTCGGTATGCCCAAAATTTCACCGGCGTCGAAAGCTTTTTTGCAATTTCCTTTGACATCGTGGGGCAATAAACGATCTATGTCTCTGAAATACGTTTGGACATATATATTTCAATTGTTATCGAATACTTTTTCTTCTGTCCCTTAGGGATTTGTTTTTTTTTTTTTATAAATATTATAACGAGAGGCTTAAGGGACAGAACTGAGGAACGTTGAATTTGCCTCGGAGTGTTTTTTTTTCTGGCGTACACGCGGGGAAAAAATAATCCCCCAGACGGGGGAAAACCCATGCGAGATTGAAGGTAGCCCTATAAACTCCTACGGTCGTCAACCTTCGGGAGAGTCATAGATGCTCCTACCTGGTGAATCGGCTGGGAAACTGAATTATCACAGTTCGTTCCGTGATTAATTAATCAATCATGTTAAAAATCATTCATGTTTGTGAGAATTAATAGTAACAATATGCAAGGCTACATGAGAGACATAATTTAGCCTCGGGACCCAATGAGTCGACGAGTGCTTGAAAACTCGCAAGAGTATCGTCCGCTCCGCATGGAAAATGAAATTCAACGCATAGAAATACAGGACGACAGATCGTTCGAAAATAATCTGAGTTTCCATAAACGATTGTTTATATAATTTATATTTTATCGGGTGACAATTAAAAACGGACGATTTGACGTAATTGAAAATTAATGTGGACGAATCATATCGCCGTTAATAATAATAATAATAATCATTGATTTGACATCGCAGTGGGTAGGTCTCGAAGTTCATACTCTCATTCGTTCGAAAACGTATACAGGGTGTCTCAGTTCTCGCGCACGTGAGATGTATCGGCGGATTTTACGTGAAATTCTAAGAAATAAATACATCCTAAGTTTGCTTTGAGATAACGCTTAGTTTCAGAGATAAAAGGCTTAGAAGATGAGAGATGAGAACGAATCAGGGGTGAGATATACAAGTGCTACAGCCGCTGCGACAGTTCGAATAAAACAATGATCAATTCAACTTGTATATCTCACCTCTGATTGATTCTAGACTCGCATCTTCCAAGCCTTGTATCTCTGAAACTAAGCGTTATCCGGAGAAAACTGAGGATGTACTTATTTCTTAGAATTTCACGGAGAAACCGTTGGTATATCTCACGTGGGGGAATAGTGGGGCATCGTGTATGCATACATTTTTTTCTATTCGACAGGTTTTGTCTCTGGAATGTACACAGGTTCACGTGTATTTCAACTGATTTGACTGATTTCAATTGGTTGAATGTAGTTTTTTATTCACTAAATTGCGGAGAGTTTTTTTTATAAATAAATGTATGGGGAGAGACGTTCCAGCTCACAGGATTGAAATCATTCTATCCTTCGATGGGGTCGATAATTTTTTTTTTCGAATCTTTTGCATCTTGCAACCCCTCTAGTTTGTTTTAAGATTTTTTCGACCCCCCCCCCCTTTTTATGAAGAGGTAGCTGCTAGTTGGATGCCATTTTTTCCTCAGATACAGATAGAAAATCAATTTCGTTATTTTTTTTTATCATGAAGAATGATAGAAAATTATCAAAAAACACATTCTATATCGAAATAATTTAAATATCGATTTTTTTAAAGATAGATTTGTTTTCTTGTTTTTAAGACGAGAAACCATCATCCTATATTGAAATATCCACCTGAATTTTACGAAAAAAGTTCCACAATTTCGATAATATATCTGGGAAGAAAATTTCATCCAACTGCCAATGGTGGAAATAACAGTTACCTGTTGATAAAAAAAAAAACGCGAGTGGGGTAAACATGGGAGGAAGGAGTCTGAAAAACTAACAAAAAAATAAAACGAAAAATTTTTAAATTTAAAAAAAAAAAAAAAAAAAAAAAAAAAAATAGCGAGTTCCTAGGATTTAAAGGATACTAAAAAAAATCCTGAACGACATCGGTAGATTCAATCCCGTAAATTCGAACGTCCCTCCGATCTACATCTTCCCCACGTGCCCGTCTCTGACTCTGAAATATACACACGTGCACGTAAATTTCAATCGCTAAAATCTCTTCCCTTCCCTCAGTAGCCAAAAATTCGTTTTACACAAGTCTCCATCCACATACTTTTTTTCCCCATCCACCAAAAAATTCCGCGCGAATGAATAACACACATTTCACGTCGACCCACATTTTAATATCATCGTTCCAAACAGACCGCGATTGTTCGTAAACAAAAAATGAGAAAGAAGAAGAAAAAAAAAAAAAGAAAGAAGAAATAAAAGAAGAAGACGAATGAGATGTTATCTGCTGACCGGAATTCCGCGCTCGAACGAGACTTACTGGCCTATATCCAAGCTTCTTTTACAACGTCGCAATACGCGAAGTCTAGCCGTTTGGATTGACAACGTTTCTCGCGACCGCGCGACGTCGAGCTACGCACCTATGGACTATTATTAGGATTTTTTTTTTTTTTTTTAAACTCCTTGGGGTCAACGTCGAATCGACGAAGGAGGAAACGTCGGTTGTGAGTAAGATAAACAAACGTCTCGCACGAGCGAAGGCGATTGCGCACATTTATATCGACTTACGTACATGAGATCGGGTCGGAAATGATGAATTATGGAGCAAAAAGCCATTCCGTTGCGCCAAGAAGTCGTTAAATTCGTTACTTTAACGCCTGGATAATTTTGCGTTACTTCTTTGCACCATTCCAAGAGATCTTGACCCGGTGTTATTTCGCGAAGTCTCGGAGCGCTGGTTTCGCTCTTTTTCAAGTCCAGAGGCTGCAGCTTCGAACGCATCGCGCTGTGGACCGTATTTTTGCTGGAATTTCATTTGATTATTCGTGACGAAAGATCGATGATCGATAATGAGGATGTTGATTGCTCGGTTTCGGACGATACACGGGTCGATGGATGAGACATTTTTAATCGAACTATTTTTTAATTGTAGTGGAGAGAAATTGAGAATTGATTATTTTTTTTTTTTTTTTTTTTAGTTCTTAGATTTTTATAGATAATATGTTTTAGGTATGTTTTTTTTGTCGATTGTGACGATCAAAGTTGCTCCAGAGGTCGAAAGGAATGGTTCTGGTCTGCCTAGCCACAATTTTACTCTGCGAGTTGGACGGATGAGCTTCTTTCTCTCTCTCTCACTTTCTTTTTTCTCTCTCTCCTTCTTTCTCTCTCTCTCACTTTCTTTTTTTTCTTTCTCCTTCTCTCTCTCTCTCTCTCTCTCTCTCTCTCTCTCTCTCTCTCTCTCTCTCTCTCTCTCTCTCACTTTCTTTTTTTTCTCTCTCCTTTTTTTTTCTCTCTCTCTCTCTCTATTTGACATTTGACATTCTCTCTGAGTATGACAGAGAAAGAGAGAGAATGACTCTCATCTGTCAATCTCGCGGAGTCAAACTGTGCCAGATCAAATTGAAACCATCGCGATGAAGATAATATTGAATTTCCAGATAGAATCTTAGGAATTCCTCCGAAATCTCGAGACATTCGCCAATCGTTTGAATGTTTCGGTAACTTCTGATGAATGTTATTCAATGCCAAAATTAAGAATCGTTCGCCACGATATTTAAATAATTACAATATCAACTTCATTGGTACGCGAATAGTCTTTCAATCGGATAATTTCGGTAGAAATCGTGTTGAAAATTTGCTGAAGCAAACGAAATATCGTACACCTACTCATTTTCGGCGGCAATCTTGTGCTTCGTCGGTGATTTTTCTCTCGGATTGTCCGCGACGTCGAGCACATTGTTGATCCCGTGAATATTGTGACCGATATCGTTAACCGGCGTCGCGTCGTCCTTCGACAGACTCGCAACTGCGATAAATACAGTCGAATCATTTTTAGCGATTTTTTTTTTTTTTTTTTTTTTAATTGGATATTTTTTAATTTTTTTTAGTCATTTTTTGCCAATTCACACGAGCCAATCAATATATTTAAAAGATACATAATAATATATCTAGTTGTTTGGGTGAAAAAAAAAGATTTCTTTTTATTTTGCATTTTCTCAAAGTCTACTCAAAATAATCTTAAGTAGATTTAGTCAAAATTTCATAAGGATCGGAGAGCTGTGTAAATCCGACAAAATAAATTTTATTCGCGAAAAACCTAGACTCAAGACTTTAAAGGCGATTATTTGGGAATCGTGTTTATTAAAAAGTGTCATTGCGGCGAGGACGATTCCTCAACATCAATTTGACCGATCGATTTGATTCTTACACGAGATTGTTTCCGATTATAATGGCTAATTCGTGGAAGGATTTTCATTTGGACCAAAATTTATTTCTTTTTGGATCATCGAAATCTTTTTAAATCTCAAAAAACGAACTTTTCCGAAGAATCGACATTGTTTTAAAAATCTAAATTCGTACGCGAACTGCGTTTAATGTTGTACTAACGAAATCTTTTAGTTTTCATGTTTCAGATAAGCCGTTTCAGAGATATTCTGCTAACCGCAAGTGATCTCAAAAACAAAAAAAAAAAAAAAAGGTGTTTTGGGACAAGAGCAACAGTTCTCCCAAAAATTCACACGAGTTCCTTATTATACAGGGTGTCCCAGAATTCGCTCACGTGAGATATACCAGCGGATTCTACGTGAAATTCTAAAGAAATAAGTACATCCTGAGTTCTTTTTCGTCAACGCTTAGTTTCAGAGATACAAGGCTTAAGGTCTTACTGGACGTATCATCGGGCAAAAAGTTAGTCCAAAACCGGCGAATCGTGGATTGACAATTCCAGATCATGCCGTACATGTTTGACCTTACAAATAGCTAAACTAATATTAAATTAACACTTAGAAATATTAATTATCTACTTTTAATAAGAATTTAAGTAAAATTCGACGATATTGGCGTGTGGTTGACTGACGTTTTGTCAATGACTGTACAACGGAAGTAACCATCTTCACGCGCTACAACGAGCAACTATATCTATATATACGTTTTCGGACTAATGTTTCAACTGTTTCAAGCGATTTACCTCATTACTTTAGTTAATATCTCGACAATAACTCAGACGATTAATTTGAAACTAAGCAAAATCGATCTGTCGATTCTAAATCTTGATGATATAATTTTTTCAGGATTTTTCTGACATTTAGTTGCATTCGTTTTGCAGCCATTATCGTCTGCAGAAGCTGTTCTCCCATAAGAAACCGTGTTAAATTCGCAAATTTACAACTCCCAAACCACTTAGTGAAAAAATCTGAAATAATTCATGTATTATTATTCAATAAAAAACTATCATTCCTCAAATTTTCAAGAATTTCTGACATTTATTAGTAACCATTTGGTAATACCTTAAAAGATGCGAGATGAGAACCAATCAGGAGTGAGATATACGAGCGCTACAGCCGCCACGAAAGTTCGAATAAAACAATGATCAACTCAACTTGCATATCTCATCTCTGATTGGTTCTCATCTCTCATCTTCTAAGCCTCATATCTCTGAAACTAAGCGTGATCGGAAAAAAACTGGGGTTGTACTTATTTCTTAGAATTCCACGTAGAATTCGCTGGTATATCTCACGTGCGCGAATTCTGGGGCACCCTTGTTGTGATTGATAGTATATAGCGAATTTTAATAAAAACATGTTAACGTGGCTAAAAAAAATCATGAAAATCGTTTAATTTTCCCGCAAAAAACTAGATATAACTCGTTAATCGTATGAAGAACGTACTGCTTATCGGTGTACTGGGCAATTCGCTTTCGGTTAAGCTGCTCGTCATCAAATCAATTTGCGTCGATATATCCAAAAATTCGTCAAAATTTTTCATCGACAATTCTTCGTTGTCTTCGGGTATGTCTTCGTTATCAAAATCATCGAGCGGTGCAATGTCGCTGTTGTTGTTCACCGACATTAAACTAGCCATGCTCTGCATATCCTCGTCCCTGATTAAATTTTAATTATCAATCAACGCTTCACGATCTTGCGGAGCAATTAAGAATAAATAATTTAAAAAAATAAATGAGTAAATTTTTTATTCGAATCTTACGTAGCTTTGCCTTCTCTGAGAAACACACAGGACAGAGTGCATTCCAGAGCGGCTCTGACGATCTTCTTGGAAGTCGGTTTGAGATCTAATTTGAGCTGTTGTTGACTAGATTCCAGAGTCGCATATTTTTTCATATTGATATTCGTCGCAGCCACGTGGCGCCTTTTGCCCGTTGTCGAGACCTGTTTGCACGTCAAAATCAGGCGTAAGGCCATTTTGCGCGTTTGAGACGATAAGACGATTCGATAAGAGGTTGAATTTTCTTACATCTTCGATGACGAAGGTCCAATCTTTGTCCTCGAGTTCGTGGGTTCTGGGATCTTTGAAGAGAGTGACGGAAACCGAATGATTGTCCGGAACCGGCCAGCTTATGACACCCGTCAATGGATCGCTGAGACAGGGCTCCCATTCCAAGGGATCCGAACTGACTCTGCGACTGCGTCTGGTCCAAACGACGCTCAATTTGTTCGGTTTCCTGGATGCCAAGCAAAGCGAGAGTTCAAAATGCAACCGAGGCGTTGACAATATTCTTTCGAACTAAACTGCTTTAGCTGCTGAAGTTTGTAAGAACTTTCGCCGGAGTCGCGGACCATCCCCAAAAATATTTGAAGCCTTTCGGAGCCGACGACCAATGGAATTATAATTTTTTAGAGATCTTTGTGAAAATAAAAAATACTTTCGGCAAAGTCGAGCCTTCTTGAGCGGCCTATTTTTATCCAAAACAAAACAGTTTCGATGTTATCATTGCCGAAGGGAATCCTCATTAGCTGAATGTTATTCGAGCCTACCATTTGGATCCCAACAAAACAGTTACAATGATGTCATCTCAAAAACATTCTTTTTATAGTCTAATGACTAAGTATCCCAATCAAACTTTTTAGTAGAAATGTAGGCCTGTTTTTGAACATACTTTTTTTTGTCGAAATAAATATTTCTCCTTTGTGGAAAAAAGTCTTTCCATCGGATCTAAACTACTAGAAGTAGTCCAATTTTATCCAAATCTGAATGGTTTTTATGTTATCACTCATAAAGAGTCTAAATTCGTTTTTGTGTTCGCATTAGGTAAATCTGTCGGAAATACACCTAATTTGCTTCTATCGAAGTAGATTATGATAAATAAGTTATCAGCGTCATAAAAACTTTGTTCAAAGTCAGATCAACAAACTGTCCCGAGCAAACGTTTCAATGAAAATACAAGAGCCTTGACCAGAATAAAAATGAATCAAACTCTATCTACTATTCAATTTTCTCGTCTCTAAAAATCATCTGAGTAGCGTCAATTGATCTACGAAAACATCGAAACTTTGTTGCATAGGTTTTAAACTGTATTCTTAAATTAAAACATCCTTTTTCTGTTATTACCAAAGAATAACAGAAAACGTTGAAAAAAAAAACAAAACTGTCACCAAAATCTTTTCTCCTCAGAATTCAAGAATCCGCCAAAATTCCAGACGTATAAAAAAACAGCATCGATGTTATCACCGCCCGCAAAACTATTTTCAGACTCCGACCAACAAACAGTCGTGCAAACTTCCCACTAAAAATATCAAAGTCTCATCGAGATTTAAAATAATGTAAACACACACACGCACATTTTTCGCGTCACCATTTCTGAAAAGTCCTTTGTATTATTCATCGATCTAAAAAATTACCCAAACTATTTTGCACGAATTCCAAACTGAGGTACACAATCCTTGGACTTAAACAAATGTCCTTGTAAACAAAATATAGGTAATCACAATTTATGTAGAATTCTATAAAAAAATGATTTCCACGGATAAAAAACGGAATGGAAATGGGAAAAAAAACATGCCAATGTCACAAAAAACTTTTCTTTCGATTATCGAGGAATCCGTCAAAGGTTCGAATATATATATATATATATGTATTCGTGAATCGTGGGCTTACCATTTGGACGTAGTCTCAAGGGTGACCTCATGATACGATACGGTGAACTGAAACTTGGCAGCTCTCTTGTTAACACGCTGTAATCTCTTCCAAACCGAACTCATTATTACACGCTGTTGCGATCGTGCTTTACTATCTTTTTTATCCAAAAAAAAAAAAAAGAATTCTTCAAAGATATTACTCTTATATTTTTATTATGACAACAAAAACCAACAATACGACGACAGATGTCGCATTCGCGATTTTTGTGTTGCTCGAGGCTCGAAATGAGGGCTATACAAAATTCGGTTCCGTCATCATCGTCGAATGATTATCTCCGAGGAACGCAACACGACTCGCGCAAAGACCTCGTCGACAATTGACGTCTCCCCGCAAGACACGAGAAATTAATTCGCTCGCGATCCCGATAAAGTTGGTGAGGTCCAGATTTCGCACAAAGGGCTCGCCACGGGATTCTGACAACCCTGTGGAAACAAACACACACACACACACACACGCGCACACACGAAAACACAGCCACCGTTATTGATATTGGTTGTTTTTTTTCTTTCGTCACACTCGCGGTGTGGATAATTAGCGCGAAACGTTCATCCGTGGACTCGTCAAAGTCACGAATGTGTGAGGTGACGGTAAACGAAATATTATCAATGGCGTCACGCACCAACACTTGACACGAGAAACGTAAAGAACTTGCAACCCTTTCCCATCGCGAACGCGACTGCGCTCTTCGGCTACTGGCTGCTGCTGGCCGACGCGCACGTACGGTATTACGAAGGAAGCGGGTGAGCAAAAAGTGAGAAGAGAGAGAGAGAGAGTGAATGAGTAAGGGAAAAGAGAGAAAGAACTTTGGAACTACCGATAACGGTTTAATACACGTCCGGGCACTACGAGTTGCCAGCATGTGTGTACGCGTGCCATAGGTGAGGCCGATGGTTGCCGGTTTGTCCGCGAATGACAGTGGCGCGAGGATCGAGGAGGCTGGGTGCAAGCAGCGACATGTATGGACCAATAATGCTGCGAGAAAAAGTGTAATCGCGATAGAAAGAGAGAAGACTGTGGGTGGTTCTGACACTCTCTCTTTCCAGTTGAAGCTGGTTGGTAGAATGGATCTGTAATCTCGACGATTTCGACCAATCAGCTTCAACTAGAAAGAGTGAGGCTGAAAACCAGCCATAATATTTTCTCTTTCTTTCGCGATTACACATTTTCTCGCAGCATCATCGGTCCATATGTATAGATCGATGGGTGCAGACGGAAAAGTGTAGACTTTTCGTTCTGCCCTAATCGAAGGAGAAAAATAATGATGCAATTCTCGCTTGAAGAGGGTTGATCAGGGCTGACAAAAAAGGTGGGCACGGCAGGTAATATTACCCACCTGAAAAATCCCTGAACATAATGAATAATCACGGCGGACCTCCCCCTCCCCCGTCAGCCCACGGCCCATCCTGACTACGTTTCGTCAGCCTTGGGGTAGATTATGACACATTTGCGTTAGGAATCTGTCATTTAGGAACAGAAATTAATTAATCCCTTAAATTTTGATCGACACGGGTTCTACCAGAGCTGTACAACTTTTAAGTACCATTCATGCACGCCAGTTAAATCAATTATTTAACGAAAGATAATTCGACAATTTACGAAACGAGGTTACCAAGACAAGGTTTTTGGTGGAGTAAATGTGCTCATGCGCATTCATTAGGCCCTTTCGTAGCTAGCGACCTCGAACGTCGGAAAATATTGCTTCCCCTTAGGCGCGGCTGTCACGATCGTGTGCCCTAATCTATATCTGTGACCGTGGTACCGATAACTTTCGGTAACTGTCTTATCTCCGGCCAACTTAAGCTGCATCAGCTATATCTTATTTGGCTAATGCAATTTGATTTTGATCAAATTTAATGCATTCTGGGTTATGCGAAAAGTGGGTATGAGGTTTGTTGTGTGGTCTAATGTTATATATTTGTGAGGTTTTTATCTGCCACGTTTTTAGGGTTTTTTCGAGAGATAAATAGCTTTATTCGAATGTAGATAAATAGCTGTGATCAAATAATAGGGATAACTCCGTTTAATTGAGGTATACTAGACGGGTGCTTGGTAAGAGTTGGAGGAATCTTGTGTTATCGGCTGTTGAAACACAGCAAGAGTAGCAAACTTTCTGACTAATAGACGGTCAATAATGGCGGACATGGTAATTCCTACTGGATCGGCTATCATGATAGTAGGATTATCAAGCTTCGATTGTCCGTCGATAAGATTTGTCATCGCTTTGGTCGAATCTCGATAAGGATTCGTCAATCGATATTGCAGAATGCTTCTTTCACAAGATATTCTACTGTAAGACGTCGACTTCTGAATCTTGATAATATGCTGTCAAGCTTTGGGCAAAGGAATGTTCATTATTCTTGAGGAAAACCAGTTGTGAGGTCTGTAACTATCAAATTTCATCGACTTCCGTTCAGCCGTTGAGGCGTGAAGTACTGCAGAATATTCGTTAACTTACACGTAATTCTTGGTAAATCTACTTACTGACGGCGATGTATCACTTCACCTTAAGGTTACTTCGGGTAGGTCTCGAAGTTCAGACTCTCATTAGTCCGAAAACGTATATATAGATATAGTGGCGTAGGAAATGACCATCGTCACGCGGTACAACGAGCTACGCCACTATATCTCTATGGGGCAAAATTTCCCAATTCACCGAACTGAAACCCTCCTATCCCCCGATGTTCAAGATGATTTTTTTTAAATATCCTTTGGATCCTACGACCTCACTAATTTTTTAATAGTACATTATGACACTAGTACGAAAAAACATTTTCTGACGAGTGTGAGTTTGCAGAAGGAGCCGAAGTCGAGTGTTGCAATCACACGAGTCCAGAAAACGTTTTTTCGTACAAGTATCATACAAATTTTTATGTCACGATGTGTGTAAATGCGGTTTGACGTGAACGAAGTGAGCGTGAGCGTTGTTTTAAACTATCAAATATACATATTTTTTAAATGGAATTTTCATAAACAAATTACGAAGTGAAATGTTCAAACAATTTTTTTTGCTCTTCGGGCACCTTCGATTTTTTTGAAAATACTTTTAAATGAAAGCTTAGCTTAAAAACATTAATTTTCAATTACGTCAAATCGTCCGTTTTTAATTGTTATCTCATAAAATATAAATCATATAAATAATCGTTTATGGAAACTCAGATTATTTTCAAAAAATCTATCGTCCTGTATTTTTATGCGTTGAATTTAATTTTCCATGTGGAACGGACGATACTCTTGCGCGTTTTCAAGCACTCATCGACTTATTGGCTCCCGGGGCTAAATTATGTCTCTCATGTAGCTTTGCTACAATATTATTACTATTAATTCTCACAAACATGAATGATTTTTAACATGATTGATTAATCAATCACGGAACGAACTCTGATAATTCAGTTCCGCAGCCAACTCAACAGGCAGGAGCATCTATGACTCTCCCGAAGGGTGACGATCGTAGGGGTTTATAGGGCTACCTCCAATCTCGCATGGGTTTTCCCCCGTCTGGTACACACGTGTACGCCAGAAAAAAAACACTCCGAGGCAAATTCAACGTTCCTCAGCCCCCCCACCCCCCCCCCCCCAACCCCCCCGTTCTCTTAACCGTTTGAGTCCCACGGGATATTGAAAAAACACTGTCGAAGAATCCCGAACAGCGCGATCACGCTTACCGTAAACGATGCTAGGTTTTCTCGTCATAAAATTTGGAAAGCGCGATCGCGCTGCTTGGGACTCAAACGGTTGAGCCCCTCATTATATATATTGTTCGAAGTGAATTGTTCCATAGTTAAAAGAACTTTTGAGTTCTTGTGACCCTTGACTACGCGACTCTAATGGCAATAGAATTTTGAAAACGTCGTGGTATTTACCTGAACTATATTATACCTGATAGATATTATACCTGGTCGGGACTTTACGGGACTCGCGAAAACTACGGTCAAGACGACCGTGTATACAATTATCCTGGTTCACTGTTTCTCGTTCCACCACCACTTTTGCGATTGGTGGCGAGAAAAATTCCGCCCACATTTCTTCCCATTTTCTTCGACCAATGAAAATGACCGTTATATTTACCAAGGGTAACTTTGTGCCCTCCCTTCTTGAAGAGGCTCTTGACGCCGGTAAGCGAAGGCAGTCTTGAACTGAACTTCCAACGAGAAACACCGCGACTACCGGACTTCTCTAGTTCAGCTCGCTCATCGGTCATTTCTTACGGTTTAACAAAGTTTCTTTACCACCCAGTACGGTGGTGCAAGAACGACACCGTAGATCGAATTGTATATGTTGGTTTTGTTGTTATCATCAAATATGTGGTGTATTAAACTTTAATCCGTGTTTGAGTTCCACGAAACTACCGGGTAACATATAGTTGGCATAAAGTGCGCCGATTCGACGGCGCAAAATATTTAGTCCTTCGAGCTGGATAAACCATCCCTTGCGTAGTGCGCTAAAGAGAAATGTGAAGTGTGTGACATTCGAATTAAAAGACTAGAATCGTTTACTGTAAATAAGTTATTTAAACTCGCACCATCAGTTCGCGAAGTAAATAGTGCGCCCACTTGTGAACACATGCAGTTTAATGTGAATACATATATCATTATGATGAGCATTGCAATACGTCCAAGGGTGACGATTGCCGAGTTCGATACAGCATCGACACGAGGGAACCAAATACACTAGACGTCCAAAGCGGGGTTCTGCAACCATCATGGCATATCGAGGGCGAAACATCAAGTACTATCTCACGTGGCAGGAACATCGGACTCACGCACGTCGGGTCTTTGATCATCACCGGTAAGCTCGTTTATTGATTAGCCAATTTTCCTTAATTCCTTTGAAATTCTCCGATACCCATTATACTCGATATAAACGAGAGAAAACGCGGACGAACTAATCGCGGACACTGCGACAACCGTGAGATCATCAAGTCTGGATGAATATTGTTTGCCGAGGCGAAAATCCATCTGGGCTTAAAGGACGAATTTTTACGCGTCCTTGAGCCAATGAAGGACGATCCCGGATACGATGACGTTCAGACTCGCATAAAAAGATTCAACATTTTTTTCGACGAAGTAAAATCCGTCCAAGTTGAGTCAGACGTTCAGCAACCGGGCGGTACGGATCACGACAGCGCCTGAATAGAGAATGAGGATTATTCTTATCACACAATCGCTTTCGATTGGGTTCTGTTGAGGCGCCCAACTGGAGTAGCAGCCATAGCTTCTTACAATATTAATATTCGCACAACTTATTAGTAAGGACTTGCATCGCCAGAAGATAAGTCGCTTCGGTACACGACCGCGCTCGATTTTTAATAGAAACCTGATATCTTCTCCGACATCAAAACCATAAACTACGCGAATCGCGATGGTGACCGACCAAGCTAACCAGAGACGAAACAGCGTGGAAGAGGGACGAGCAGCCATTCAACGTTTCCCTCGAACATAAAGTCCTTCATCTGTCCACTGCGTAAGAAAGAACGCTCCGCTTATGGGTGCTCGAAATTTCTTGAACCGATTAACGAAGATGGATAATATTTTTTCGATCATTCTACGTTTCGTACCCACAATCGTGCCGACCGAAAAAAATGCATCTCCGAATCGCTGGCTCGTCAGCAGTTTGCAATCATCAGCGCATGCTTTGCCGAGAGGTCAACGCCAACACGAACACAATTGTCGCTACCCTTTGGCACCGTAAATTGTAACGACTGGTCGATCAGGAAATTATTCGCCAACTACGATACATTTTCTTACGTCTGGACAAATAATATATGCAACGAGTTGTCGACAACAAATCATGGTGCTCCGAAGACAAAAACGTTCGTTATTGAGTTCGAGATCACTCCCGATTCAAGCCTTAAATCTCTTTATTCATATATTTCCAACAACCACTTTTTTCCGAATCCTTCCCTAATTGGCGAATCATTGACGAGTGCACCTGATCATACCTTTGTAGAGACACAACAAAACCATTTTTCCACTTGCCGCCGTATCCAGTAGTGAAGCAAATCACTTGGGCAGTTAATAAAAGGAGCAAATCAAAGAGCCCAATGTACAACACATGTGGGCTACAGCAGCCTATGACATCGACATCGGATTCATTGTCGCACGCGAGGATGGCAATCTACCGACTCTCTCCACGCTCTTCGGTAGAGCCGTAAACAAAAATACATCAATGGGTTGATGGTGTCATTCGAATGGTGCTCGTTAGAAGCCGCGACAGGACGTCTTGATCAGAACGTGATGAAGCCAGCTCCACTGCCTGTCGAAGCACCTCATCAAAGCGGTCCGACCCTCCGTGATTGTATGGAAAAGAGGGCGTGTGAGGCTCTCATGATGAATTGTGACGTAACGTAATACAACATTTATTTTGTAGTATCCGTATAATATTCGTTCAGAGGTTATGGATTCGTTTCCGTAGCCTCTTAACGGGGGTGGGGGGATGTCGCTGCTTTTCTTACGCAATTATTCCGTTCGTCTTGCATTGTATATTGTTACTCCCACGACAGGTCAAAGATGAATCATTAACTTCATTAATTACTATTTAATTTATTACGAAACGAACTTGGTCTGAATCGATTTGTGTGTAATGTGTATATTGAGACAAGCGCTTTATTTTATTATATTAAATCGTTCACGCGGCGCGACGTCGATCGAATATTCGGCGTCCCAAATCGATGTCTCAAAATCAATATCTGAACCGCGATTACGGACCTCCCTCGCGATAAACTAATATGACGCAGATTGTTGATTTGAAGTTAATTGAAACTTGATTTGCACACAAAAATATTTACAGCGGTAGTTTTGAAAATGTTTGTATAGGCTTGTATGTTGTATATATTGTATGGATGGAGCGTAATAGGTGTAGTGCAATATTTACTACCAATCGCGAGACAGAGCGTAGCGTTGAGCAAGCGTATATTTTGAAAGGACCTTCCGATCGACGAGGTTGACCGTTCGAAAATCTAGGTGCCACATTTTTTACAACACTCGTCTTAACGAGACACGTGTCTCAAGCGAGAGTCTAGTTTCGGTTTTAGCTGAAAAACATTTGGCACACAGATGCGGTGGTACTTGAGAATCGTCACGTACTTCTTGTAAGAGACTTAGAAAATAGAAAATGGATGAAAATTACAAAATTCCAAGAAATAAGGCAATGTTACGTCTGGTGGCCAAATGTTCAAAAACTCTTGCACGTGGGGTGTCGAGTGGTAGGCTTCGGCCCGACGAGCTGAAAAATCAAATGGACAAATCAAATTCCAACAAAATCAAATCAAATGGCATCAAATGGATTAATATTCGCGAAATTATCAAAGATTAAACCCGTTTTATCTCCGATGGACCAAAAACTGTGAATTTATTCCGCGACGGAACACGTTCGTCGGGAACTCAGTCGAGAATTACACTGGACACATTAACTGTTGCACATGTCGCAAACCCGCAATGTTCTTCAACACTCGGAATTTCAGATCGAAACGTTCATTACAATTATTAATTTTAGACTGTAGATTGGCGCGCGAAGTATCACTTCTGCGATGGTATTATGTGTTTATGTTTACTTGGTTGCCCTCTTTCAGGCTTTCAATTCTTTAGGTTTTACGCTGTTCTCTATCGTCCCGTATGCGCGTGTATATATTTATTTATTAGGACTCTTAGTTTTTATTTATTCCGTTAATTATTGACGCTTTGGCCGTTAAATGAGTTTTATTCGTCTTCAATTGCGATCTTTATTTTTCAAATGTTTTATTGGCACAGTCTATATTGTTCTGTAATTGGTTTACAAATTTTTACCGCGTTACAACCGATGTTAACACTTTCGGAACTCACAACAACTTCGCGCTGACCGCAATGAATGCGCTACACTTCCCGTTATGATATTTCACGCGATTAAGAAGAAACAAATCAAAGATATATATGACTATTTAGCTTATTGAGGCTAATACCATATTTCCTTTATTTTCCTTTCAATTTAAAATATTTATTCAATGTTTATTTATTAATTCTGGACTCTCTTGGTCCTTTTCAAATTCAATTCAAAACTTTATTTATTTCTCTGGACTCTCTTGATCCTTTTCTATTTTCTTTAATTAATCAAAATTATTTATTTGTTCTGGACTCTCTTGGTCCTTTTCAATTCAATTCAATTATTCAAAATGTATTCATTTGAACTTCGGTAACCAGTTTAGTCGTACGTCTTTATTTATTTGTTTCAATTTATAAATGTATTACTTGCGGTAGACAAATGAGAGATGGCAACGCGTAAAGGCTTTTCCATCCTTATTTTTGGTTCCCCGACTGCAGCTGGCATCCGCGGTCCCATTAATTATTTCATGTTTAACGACGTTTCTCAGAAACTAGCCCACACATAGGGTAGTGCTGCGTAAAGGGTTTTTGCATTTTCCGACCGCATGCACTTACAGTCCCCGTTTCCCAGAATTGGGTGTTTTACGCGTTTCCAAGAAACGCGCCTAAGCATAGTTTGACTCAAATATTTTAGGATTACGCGTGACATCCATTTTTCGTTAATCTCTTACTGGTACACGTGCATGCATTCATGGGCCCTTTTCTTGGAATTGTGTTTGGTAAAAGAACGTTCGGCGTTTCACGAGATTATTCATTCGAGAACGTTCGCCGGACGTAACACCTCCCCCCTTAAAGTCGAGTGCTAGTGAAGCTCGCAAAGTAATATGATTTAGAACGTAATATAGTAAACGCAAAGAATATGATTCAAAACGTAATATAATAAATGCACATAATACGGTAAAAGTAATATGATTGAAAACGTAATAGAATAAACGCAAAGAATAGGATTTAAACGCAATATAATAAATGCAAAGAATATGATTTAAACGCAATATAATAAATGCAAAGAATATGATTTAAACGCAATATAATAAATGCAAAGAATATGATTTGAACGCAATATAATAAATGCAAAGAATATGATTTAAACGCAATATAATAAATGCAAAGAATATAATTTAAACGCAATATAATAAATGCAAAGAATACGATTTAAACGCAATATAATAAATGCAAAGAATATGATTTAAACGCAATATAATAAATGCGAAGAATATGATTTAAACGCAATATAATAAATGCAAAGAATATGATTTAAACGCAATATAATAAATGCCAAGAATACCATTTAAACGCAATATAATAAATGCAAAAGTGAAAATAATATGATTTGAACGTAATTAGCAACACACAATATATTATCCTCGCAGCACAATGGCAGGGGTTTGCTTTTGCACATTTAAACAAAAACACAAAAAAAAATAATAATCTATCTTTTATAATTTATGGGGTTTGGGCTTACGAGGATTCTTCTGATTTCCGCAGGCTCTCCTCCAGTTGCTGTCGTGTGAGGTCCATGAAGAACTCGTTCCTCTCGATGGCGATTCTGATTACGCCCTCGTAATCCCCTTCCGGTACGTTGACATCTATCTCATCAGGTTCCGATGATGGTTCACGCCGGGGTGGCGTAATGTCCTCCTCGGTTGATGGTTGGCCCTCTGAGGCCTCATTTATTGTGGTTTCCGTTGATGTTTCTTCCTCCGATATTTCCGAACAAATAGCATCACCAAGCGAGCCCCTTGCTGAGTTCGAAATATCGGAGGAAGAAACGTCAATGGAAACCACAATAAATGCGGCCTCAGAAGGCCAGCCATCAACCGAGGAGGACGTTAAGCCACCCCGGCGTGAACCATCATCGGAACCTGATGAGATAGATGTCAACGTACCGGAAGGGGATTACGAGGGCGTAATCAGAATCGGCATCGAGAGGAACGAGTTCTTCGTGGACCTCACACCACAGCAACTGGAGGAGAGCCTGCGGAAATCAGAAGAACCCTCGTAAGCCCAAACCCCATAAATTATAAAAGATAGATTATTATTTTTTTTTGTGTTTTTGTTTAAATGTGCAAAAGCAAACCCCTGCCATTGTGCTGCGCCGATAATATATTGTGTGTTGCTAATTACGTTCAAATCATATTATTTTTACTTTTGCATTTATTATATTGCGTTTGAATGGTATTCTTGGCATTTATTATATTGCGTTTAAATCATATTCTTTGCATTTATTATATTGCGTTTAAATCATATTCTTTGCATTTATTATATTGCGTTTAAATCATATTCTTTGCATTTATTATATTGCGTTTAAATCGTATTCTTTGCATTTATTATATTGCGTTTAAATCATATTCTTTGCATTTATCATATTGCGTTTAAATCATATTCTTTGCATTTATTATATTGCGTTCAAATCATATTCTTTGCATTTATTCTATTGCGTTTAAATCATATTCTTTGCATTTATTATATTGCGTTTAAATCATATTCTTTGCATTTATTATATTGCGTTTAAATCATATTCTTTGCGTTTATTATACTACGTTTTCAATCATATTACTTTTACCGTATTATGTGCGTTTATTATATTACGTTTTGAATCATATTCTTTGCGTTTACTATATTACGTTTTAAATCATATTACTTTGCAAGCTTCACTAGCACTCGACTTTGAGGGGGGAGGTGTTACGTCCGACGAACGTTCTCGAATGAATAATCTCGTGAAACGCCGAACGTTCTTTTACCAAACACAATTCCAAGAAAAGGGCCCATGAATGCATGCACGTGTACCAGTAAGAGATTAACGAAAAATGGATGTCACGCGTAATCCTAAAATATTTGAGTCAAACTATGCTTAAGCGCGTTTCTTCAACCCAAAAGGCATCCTCGCGAGCTCGTAATGCCCGTACGGCGTGGAAAAAGCTGTCTTGTGTCGGTCTTCTGGGTGCATTTCAATTTCGTGGAATCCAGAAGCCAAATCAAATGTTGAGAAATACATCGCTCCTCCTAATTGATCTAATATTTCGGAAATAAGTGGAAAAGGATAGGCGTCTTGGAGCGTTTTTTCGTTAAGACCGCGGTAATCCAGTACCATTCTCCATCTTTTGTTGCCCTGTGAAGTAGGCTGACTTGGATGGTTAAATAATTTCTTTCTTCAATAAATCTCCCACCTGGCGATTTATTTCTTCTTTCAAATGTGGTGGATAGCGATATTGCCGCGAGTTTATTGGCATCTCGTCGACTGTAATTATACGGTGCCGTCCCCCACTTGTTGCTTTAAGCGAATCTTCTGGCAAATGAAATCTATCCGGAAATTTTTGCAAAAGTTTCTCGATACTTTCTTTTTCTTCGCTATTTGAATGATCGAGACGCAAGAGTGATTTAATTTCATCAATATGATCTGTCGCTCTTATGGTGCGAACAGTCTCGCACTGTTCCCTCAGCATTGACTCTTCGGGTTCGGGATAATCCTCGTCTCGGATTTCGGTTTTTTGAGCCGACTGAGACCCCGCATACGTCCCGACGTCACAAACTTCGAGATCCATTAACGGTATTGAGACCTCTACAACGTCGTCGGTGGTGTTGGTGAGATAGAGGTACGCCACCCCATCGGTGTTCGACACCAATGCCTCACCGAAATAAACACCTTTTGCAATTTCAATTTTTGGTATATAACCCTCTTTAATCTTCGGACTACGGATTCGAACAAAGAAGCTACTTTTCGTACGAGCTGGTGTTACGTCCTAGTAGTAAATACAACGAAGTATTTACCCGGATGTCAACACAGCTAGTGGTCTCGCTTTTATGCCAGGGCATACACCCTATGCATGGAGACGGAGACCAAGCCTTTTATCATAATCGAAATATAAGCACACGGTCTTACCTTGCGATGTCTTGAGTTCCCTGAGGAGTCCTGAGTTGTAGCGTTGGCGCCGGTTGCCCCTGCTGCGTCGAAAGGTCACTGCAGTGACACACTGCCGAAGGGTCGGGTGGCTTGAAGAAAGGGCACAACAGTTTACCTCACAACGACACAGTGTATATTGGTCTTTTGA
Source organism: Sussaba pulchella (assembly GCA_963971145.1). Classification (NCBI taxonomy): domain Eukaryota; kingdom Metazoa; phylum Arthropoda; class Insecta; order Hymenoptera; family Ichneumonidae; genus Sussaba; species Sussaba pulchella. Next base: position 4,572,566 of record OZ020175.1, on the reverse strand, counting down.
TGGTTTTACAAGTTTTTCCGCGTTACAACAGATGTTAACAGTCTCCAACTCACCACAACTTCACACTGTCCGCACTGTAAATGATCTAGTCTGTTTAAAGAGTCTCGCCGGTTACAATGTTTTACGCGATTGAAACGAAATAAGTTAAAGACATATGAACAATTAGCTTAATGAGGCTAATGCCATAATCTTTTTAGTTTTCAAATTAAATGGTCAAGACTTTAAATGATTGTTGGTTATCTCTGGAATCTCTCGGTCCCTTTTCAAATTCAATTGTTTATTCAAAATTATTTACTTGTTCTGGACTCTCTCGGTCCCTTTTCAAATTCAATTGTTTATTCAAAATTATTTACTTTCTTGGATTCTCTGGATCCTTTTCAAATTTTATTCAGTCTTTCTTTACTTCCATGGATTCTCTTGATCCTTTTCAAATTTTATTCAATTATTCAAAATTATTTATTTAAAACTTGGTACTCGGTATTGTCACACGTCTTTAACTATCTGTTTCAATCTTATAATTATTACTTAGCGATAATCAATGGGCTTAAGCACACTTAAGGTGGCCGTACCTCCGCGATTTACAATTCTTAACGGCCGAGGGTCAACACCTTTTCGCACCGTGAAACGATACCTGACTATACGGAGTCAGTTGGTTTCAAAAACTAAGTCTTAACCGTATAGATCACGGCAGACGGAAAAACACGAAGTATTCCGTACGAACGAACGCAACGGCACTGTATACTTCCTCGTCCCGGTGACGAGCGACGTGAACGCGAATGATGTTTAAACTGAGGCAATTTGGTGTTAATACCATGGGTTTATATACTACTTTTTGAGAGTCAGGATGACGCTGTTCCCATTAATATCAAAGTTTATTATGTCTCCTGCATCGCCGTCGACCCACCAAAATGTAGGTTCGACGAGGGTCAAAAGAAAACCTCCCAAGGGTTTCGCCCAGTGATGCACGTTGCGTGGTAATATTTTTACTGTCTTGCCACTGAAGGAGTGACAAGTTTATGGGTGCAACCGCACGGTTTTCCCGGCTAGGTCTGTTACCAAGAAACGGGTCTATGCGCGAGACAGTACCGCGTAAAAGGGTTTCTCATCTTTATTTCGGTTCCAATGCACCCACAGTCCCTGTTTCCCAAAAATAGGAAAACGCACCTACGCATAGATAAAGCTGCATGGGAGATTTTTATATTTTTACTTAATTCATAGGGCTACACGCAACATCTGCATTGTGTCAATCACCTACTGGTGCACGTGCATGCACTTGTGGGGCCTTTCCATAGAATTTGGTATTTATTCCAAGAACGTTCGACGTTTTCTCGGAATTATTCATCTGAGAATATTCGCCGGACGTAACACCTCCCCCCTTAAAGTCGAGTGCTAGTGAAGCTAGTACTCGATCACATGTCCTCATCAGAGCAAAAAGTAGTATATTAACCATAGGGATAAATATTTCCCGTGTTCAAAAAGGGTTTTTTTAAAGACCCTTTTATATATAAACTCTGTTCTTTCTATGAATTTGTTCGTGTAAGTATACAGTCGACCGTTCTGCTAAACGAGATTTAAAGTACGCAAAAAGAAATTTAAAATTAAATTCTCATTATATGTTTTTTTTCTAATTTCCCTTTTGTTAAAAATTTTTTTTATAAATCTTCTTTGGTTATTTTTTTGGCTTTAGTTTTTCTTCATTGGCTTAACTTTCATTGGCAAAACTTATTTTCCTAATGTTAATTACGACCTAGCTGATATAGCATACATACAAAGGTGAAAACACACATAATATAGTAATACAAAAAGTAAAAAGTATATGATTTAAACGCAGTATATGATTTATACGCAATATATGATTTATACGCAATATATGATTTAAACACAATACAAAAAGCAAAAGTGAAAATAATACGATTTGAAAATTTACACGCAAAATATGATTTATCCGCAATATGTAATTCAAACGCAATATAATAAGCAAACGAGTTTACGATGGCAGGGGTTGGCTTTGCACAATTCCTCATAATAAAAAAAAACAAAAATAATAAGTTATTGTTTTTCTAATGGGGTTTTGGGCTTACGAAGATTCCTCCATTCCCGTGTGCTGTCCATGAAGAACTCGTTCCTTTCGATGGTCATTCTGATTACGGCTCGTAATCCCTATTCGGCATGTTGATGTCGATCACATCAAGTGTCGGCGATGATTCACGCCGGCTGGCGTTTCGTCCCCTTCAACTGGTGGCTGGCCATCCGAGGCCTCATCCATTTCTTCTTCTCTTGAGGTTTCCTCCTCTGATATTTCGGACTCGGAACGGGATTCGTTTGGAGAAGCTATCTGCTCTGATAGCTCACCTGAAGGCCGGACAATTATCATCGTCCACCCTGATGCTGCGGGCGCTGATGCATCTCCTGACTCAACTCCTTGACCTGGAGACGTTCCCCTTGGTCTTAAGTCGATAGGAAATAAGGCGTACCTTGCCGTTGGTTTACTCTCGTAGAACAATACATCTTCTTCTGCTGGAGCGTATATTAACGCATCTTCCATTGATGGTTCAACTTGATCTGTTGAAATATCTTCTCTGTTCGTTGACACTTCTTCCGTGGTCGATCCTCCGCTGCTCATTGACATATCTTTTGCGGTCGATCTTTCGCTGCTCGTTGACATATCTTCCGCTGGATCTTCATTTGGTGATGCATTCAAACTTGCTCCTAAAATTTCGCGAAGCCGGTCTATGTTTTGGTCCAATGTGGACTGAAATTCCTGGAGCCAAAATAGTCTGCTAACCATCGGTGTGAGCAGCTCCATTGGTGGTGGCATGGTTGGCGAAATCTCGTAAAAAATCTGGTTCTCCAGCTATCCAAGTTAAAATCCATATCACGTTCTGAAGGTTTCTCAGGACCCATTCTTCATTCATGATGCGGGCGTCCATATTTATAAACCCTTCTTTTTTTTTCTTTTTTCTTCCAATATATGTCACTTTAATTTAATCTTATTATGATGTTTCTTCTTTTAATGTTCGTTATTATTTATTATGTGTATTTCTCGTTGAATACGACGATCAATGGGGCATAGGGTGAATTTTAATAATAACACGCATTTTATGAAAAATAAGACATTTTACGAGATTTATTTTCTGAAAAACGATCGAAATTTATTTTTTAAAAAACCATCAAAATTTTACGAATATTATTTATTAAAGTTATTGAAAGAAATACACACATTTTCACTAATATTATTTAAGTTATTTTCGACGACCATCGAAATTTTCCGTGTCGTCACATCCACGGTGTCGATCGATATCCTGTGAAAAAATAATTAAATTTAATAAACTGAATATGATTTTAAATTAATGTTTAATTATTTTTATTCCTTACCTGAATCGTTTGAGTCGCTTGAGTGTTGAATGTACGGATAATCTGGATCCGATAGCGAGTCATATTGTCCTTCTTCGTCCGCTTCCCCCTCTTCCTCCTCCTCCTCGCTTGTGCTGTATATTACCCAGCGCTGATTTCCTCTACGTATCCCTAGCCGAATCGAACCCTCCTCCTGATTTTGAGGCTTTTCTTCTTCTTCTTCTTCGTCACTGGTGTCAAGAAGAAGACGCCGTCGCGCTTCTTCGTTATTCATAAGCGCCGATGAAGGCTCGGGTGACGCGGGAGGCAGCAGCGGTGACGAAGGCTCGGGTGACGCAGGCGGCGGCGGCGGTGATGAAGGCTCGGGCGACGCGGCTCACACTTCTTGATAAGAGCATTAGCAACAACCTTCGAGGGTTCTATACAGTTATTACCGGTAAACAAAGAGCAGTATATATCATTCACAAAGTTCGTCGGCGGTACAATTGTCAAATTTCGATTCATAGACTCGTTCAGATTCATGCCTGCTAGTATTGACAAACTCGCATCTTATCTACCCAATGATGAGAAACGTGTAACGAGAAAGTATTGCACTAGCGCAACGGAGCTAAATTTATTGACAAGAAAAGGTGTTTTCCCTTACGATTATCTCGATAGATGGGAAAAACTTGACGACACAGAGTTACCAACGAAGAAAGAGTTTTTTTCGCGATTAAACGACGAGGAAATCAGTGACGATGACTACGCTCATGCGCAGAACGTGGAAAACCATGGAAAATTTCCATGGTCGTCACATCCACGGTATCCTGTGAAAAAATAATTAAATTTAATAAACTGAATATTATATTAAATTAATGTTTAATTATTTTTATTCCTTACCTGAATCGCATTATGGTGTTTTAAATAGCCCTTGCAGGCCGATGAAATCATCTACGGGCATTTCATCCCCTTCGAATTCACCAAGGGACCATAATGAATCAACGGCCCGTCTGTTTCGTCGTCGACGACACCGAATCTCGCGTCGTCGGATAACCTCGTTCGCGTTTTCCTCGTACGTTCTCCCTCGTAGATTCGGTTCGGGCCCGAATATTATTCCCCACTCTTCATCTGTGAGATTTGTTGGCCTTTCCACTTCGTCCGGCTGAAAAAAAAAAAAAAAAAATCAGACATTTATTATTTACTACAAATATATATTTTTTATTATAAAGTTATGTGAAAAATTTTCACTTACCACCAAAACCCATCGAATGTTTGTCGTCCATGCGATCCTTGCTCGTTCAACCAGCTCCTCCCGCGAAATAATAAAGGGCGGCATGTTGCGTATCAAATTTTTTTTTTGCACTACTGTCACTTTGAATCCCTCGAAAATGGTATTCTCTCTCACGAACGGGATGTTCACTGTAAAGTATCCTGTTTTGGACTGGCTTCGGCACCCAGTGCAGAGCCATTCAGTTTTTACGATAGCATGGTCAACGTCATCTCTTGGACGCGCTCTCCCCCGCTCCACCCAGCCCGCTTAGAGGATAGAGTTTGGGAGAATTTCGTTAGGAGACTCAAACCTTCGACTATGGTCACTCACCCGCATGCTTGCCTTCGCGCGCTCTCTCTCCATCCACTCGCCCTCCCCCTCGAGCCAGCTCGCTTGAAGTTACCCTCGCTGTGAATGTTTTTTTCATTGAACGTCAAGACGGGGGGGTTGGAGTGCGAGAGCGAGAGTTTGAGCGAGAATAAGAAATATTATGCGGATGAGAACGAGAGTGAGCGTGTGGGTGAGAGAACGAGCGATGGGGTTGGAGCTTGAGGCGTGGATCATTTGGTTTTCGTCGGTATACACATCGACCCTACAATATTTTTTTTACGATAGTCAGGGATAGAGTTTTTGTACAGAGTTTGTTAAAATTTCAAGCATTTTTTTATCCAGCTAAAGAGAAAAGGACTACTCCATGCAAAGGATAATGGTTAGCCCAGGTCAGGAGACTCAGACCTTCGGCTATTGTAATCTACAACGGCCGCCCGCACGCTCACCCCCCCTCCTCTTCCCCCTCGACCCTTGGTTCCGAGCTAGCTTGGAGTTTGTTAGAATTTCAAGCAATTACCCTCGCTGCGAATGTTTTTGAGCTTGGTGAAATGGAATATCAATAGTAAAATTCCTCTCAATCGAATTATGATTTTTCGTAGGAGGTTCATGAAAAGAAGAATGGACTAGCGTGTCACGCTAAAGTAAACATCGGCGTCGTGTTCGTTCACACGTCTTTCCCGCCCGCTCTCTCTCCCACTCGCACGCTCTTCGTCACCCGGTCACGCGTCAGCACGCTCCTCCTCGACCTAAGCCCTTGGTTCAGAGCTCACTTACACCCACAGAGTATCCATTCACACGTTTCTCTCTCTCTCTCTCTCTCTCTCTCTCTCTCTCTCTCTCTCTCTCTCTCTCTCTCTCTCTCGAAAGCAGGTCAACCTGTAACGCTCGGCGCCGTGAAATATCGGGGATGTGGGAGGGTGTTTATCATCACACGTCTCTCGCTCGTTCGAAAGCAGCTCAACCTGCAACGCTCCTGCGAAACTATCAACTGAAAATGTCGATGAAATAAAAAACGTCATTTTTACGCACACATGTTACATATAAAAGATTTTTTTTTTTATTAAAATTATTTTACAGTATGATTTTTCTATACATACTACTGTTTAATCCTTCTCATACCCCCAGGGCAAGGTGTCGGTACAACCAAGTTGCAAGACTCTCTTATCGTCATTCCAACTCAACGATAATTTTTGCTGTTGAATTGTTTCAACCTTATGTTTTCGACTTGTGAAGTCCGGGTATTGCAAAACCGGAGATTCGCATAATTTATCGCGAAGAGTATTGAAGGCCTCTTGCTGAGCCTTATCCCATGTAAATACCATTTCCTTTTTCAATAATAGTGTGAGTGGTTTCGCGATTCCCGAAAAATTCTCAATAAAACGCCGATAATAACCGGCGAGCCCAAGAAATTGGCGGACATTCTTTTGATTTTTCGGTCGAGGAAAATCCTTCACAGCTATGAGTTTATTGGGGTCGGGTTTTACTCCCTCTTTGCTAATAACATGACCCAAGTAAGCTACTTCTGGCCGCAAAAATTCGCATTTATCCGGCTGTAATTGTAGCTGTGCTTCTCGTAGACGGGTCAATAAACGATCAACTTTTGTTTTATGTTCCTGTTACGATTGTGCATAAATAACTATATCGTCAAGGTATACGAAGGCGTCGATACCTTGGATTCCCGACAAGACTTGATCCATAATCCGTTGAAAGGTGGCGGGAGCATTTTTCAACCCAAAAGGCATCCTCGCGAACTCGTAATGCCCGCACGGTGTGAAAAAAGCTGTCTTGTGTAGGTCTTCTGGATGCATTTCAATTTGGTGAAATCCAGAAGCCAAATCAAATGTTAAAAAATACATTGCTCCTCCTAATTGATCCAATATTTCGGAAATAAGTGGAAGGGGATAGGCGTCTTGAAAAGTTTTTTCATTGGGACCGCGGTAATCTAGTACCATTCGCCATCGTTTGTTGCCCTGCGAATCAGGCTTTTTAGGTACGATCCAGACAGGAGAATTATAGACTGACTTCGACGGCCGAATAATTTATTTCTTTAATAAATCTCCTACTTGACGATTTATTTCTTCTTTTAAATGTGGTGGATAGCGATATTGCCGCGAGTTTATTGGCATCTCGTCGACAGTAATTATACGGTGCTGTCCCCCATTTGTTGCTTTAAGCGGATCTTCTGGCAAATGAAATCTGTTCAGAAGTTTTCGCAACAGTTTCTCGATACTTTTTTTTTCTTCGCTATTTAAATGATCGAGACGTAACAGTGATTTAATTTCGTCGATACGATTTGTCACCCTTATGGTGCAGACAGTCTCGCACTGTCCGTTCAACATTGACTCTTCGGGTACGGGATAATCCTCGTCTCGGATTTCGGTTATTTGAGCCGACCGAGAGCCCGCATACGTCCCTACGTCACAAACTTCGAGGTCCATCAATGGTATGGAAACCTCTACAACATCGTCAGTGGTGTTGGTGAGATAGAGGTACGCTACCCCGTCGGTGTTCGAGACCAGTGCCTCACCAAAATAAACACCTTTTGCAATCTCAATTTTAGGCATATAACCCTCTTTAATCTTCGGATTACTCGTTCTGGAAATTTATTTTCAAACGACCTTCTTCCCGAGTTTTGGCCGCGTTTTTCGTAATATCTTTGATTTGAAATATCTTCGTTATTTTTATATCGCTGGTAACACCGATCCGCGGTGTGTCCTGATTTCATAGAAATTTGGCACACAGTTCCCGAGGGTCCGTCTGTATCGTCATTAAATCGTTGAAAACAGCACCCCGCTGTGTGACCCGATTTTTGACATATTTGACCGTTTTGGGTAAGGGCCTGTACATGATATACGGTGTCCCTCCCATAATGCCGATTATTTGGACGAACTTGATTTCTCGAATCTTTATTTTTTAAAGCATTTCGCGCTTTCAATTCTCGTTCAATTTTTATAACCTCTTTTATGGTTGCTTCGAATTTAGTATCTTCGCGTGGCAATCTATTCTCGATTTTTGGGTTTAGTCCGCGAACAAAACATTCATTTATTTCTTTATCTAAACGATCAGTTTCAGCTGCGGTCAAAGCGTCTCCCGCGGCCGCGACGCGACTCTCCAAAATTTTATTCCCTAATTCCCGCGCCCGATTACTATACGCGATAGTTCCTTCACCCTCCTGTTGGAGGATACTTCCGAGTTCACCTTTTGAAATTAGCCATTGACCATTGAAATTTACTCGATAGTTGCCCATAAAGATGGTTCACCTCCCCTCAGTGCACTGAAAATTTTTTTTTTATTTATTCTCAAAATTTTATAATGATAATAATAATAATAATGTTACTTACCAATCTATCATTATTCGATCGCGGTGCACTTGAATACAGGTAACAGATCGCGATGAGACATCAGCTCCCTGCCCATTTCAATATTTCCGGTCATGTAAAGCTCCACGTTATGCATTTCCTTCCCGCCGTCCTCCGCAACTCCCACGCAGTAGGCCGTGACGTGGGTTCCTTCATAGCCCTTGACGAAATTGATCTGCCCTTGGCTCCATTGGCCAAAGTATTTTATTGCATAGGCCAAGGCGCAGTGCATAGCCATCGGTGGAAGGAGATTAAATTCCTCTTCGAGGCGATAGATTTGGCTGATCCTGCAATATGCATTGCAACCCAAATCAATGTAAAATACTTCCGCGTGAAAATCGTCGTCAATATCGATTATCAGTCCTCGACGAACGATCGAGGCACTCACGATTGCAAATATATCGCCGATTTTTAATTCTTCAACAGGCACTTTCACGTCTTCGTCTTCACGAATATAGCGATTGTTCATTTGTTCAACAAGTTCGTCATATCCACTATTTTCACGCCGAACCCAAATATCGTGGGGGTCGTTTACAGTCGAGACCAAACCTTCTGTTACGTCCTGAAGGTAAATACGATGAGGCATTTACTCGGATGTCAACACAGCTGGTGGTCTCGCTTTTATGCCAGGGCATACACCCTATGCATGGGGACGGAGACCAAGCCTTTTATCATAACCGAAATAATAAACACACGGTCTTACCATGCGATGTCTTGAGTTCCTTGGGTAGTCCTGAGTTGTAGATGCTGGTGCTGGCGCCCCTGCTGCGTCGAACGGTCACTCCAGTGACCCACTGCCGAAGGGTCGGGTGGTTTGAAGAAAAGGGCACAACAGTTTATGGCACAACAGCACAGTCTATATTGTTCTCTATTTGTTTTACAAATTTTACCGCGTTACAACCGATGTTGGCACTCTCGCAACTCACAAGCACCTTCGCGCCGACCGAGATGAAAACGATAGCCTGTTCTAATTCACTTCTTGTTACGAGATTTCACGCGATTAATAAAAAACAATTTAAAGACATATGACCATTTGGCTTATTGAGGCTAATACTATATTTTCTTTATTTTCCTTTCAAATTAAAATATTTATTCAATGTTTATTAATTTCTCTGGACTCTCTTGGTCTTTTTCGAATACAATTCAAACTTTATTAATTTCTCTGGACTCTCTTCGTCCTTTTCAATTCCAATTCAAAACTTTATTTATTTCTCTGGACTCTCTTGGTCCTTTTCAATTACAATTCAAAACTTTATTTATTTCTCTGGACTCTCTTGGTCCTTTTCAATTAAAATTCAAAACTTTATTCATTTCTCTGGACTCTCTTGGTCCTTTTCAATTACAATTCAAAACTTTATTTATTGCTCTGGACTCTTTTGGTCCTTTACAATTACAATTCAAAACTTTATTTATTTCTCTGGACTCTCTTGGTCCTTTTCAATTCAATTTATTTATTCAAAATTGTTTATTCGTTCTTCGGTAACCAGTCTCAGTCGTACGTCTTTACTCATTTGTTTCACTTTATAAATTTATTACCTGCGGTAGTCAAATGGGCTTAGGCTCACTTAAGGTTGCCGTACCTCCGCAATTTACAATACTAAACGGTCGAGGGTCAACACCTCTTCGCACCGTGAAACGATACCTGACTATACGGAGTCAGGTGGTTTCAAACAAACTAAATCCAAACCGTATAGACGACGGTGGACAAAAAACGATGAAGTACTCCGTACGAACGAACGTAACGGAACTGTATACTTCCCGGTCCCGGAGACCAACGACGTGGACGCGAATGATGTTAATAACTGGCACGAGAGTCGGTTACGACAACCGACGTGGACGAGTTACATGTTAAAACTCAGACAATTTGGGGTTGAAACCGTGGGTTTATATACTACTTTTTGAAAGTGGGGATGGCGTTATTCCCCTTAAGATCAAAATTTGAAATGAATTAAAAGAAAAACCTCTCAAGGGTTTAGGCCAGGGATGCATGGCACGGTAATAATTTAGGGTCTTGTCACGGAAGGACCGACCGGTTAATAGATGCAGCTGCACGGTTTTCCGGCTGGCTCCGTTTCCAGGAAACGGGCCTATGCGCGAGATGACGCCGCGTAAAGGCTTTTCCATCTTTACTTTTGGTTCCCAGGCTGCAGCTAGCATCCGCGGTACTATTAATTATTCCATGTTCAACGACGTTTCTCAGAAACTTGCCTACAAATAGGGTAGTGCTGCGTACAGGGTTTTTACATTTTACGACGTATGCATCTACAGTCCCTGTTCCCCAGAATTGGGTGTTTTATGCGTTTCCAAGAAACGCGTCTAAGCATAGACAAAGCCACGCAGGTGATAAAGGACTGACTCGAATATTTTAGGATTGCGCGTGACGGGCGGGTTCTGTCAGGTTTCTGCCGTAGATTCCATACCGACGGGGTTTCTGCAGTAGAGTCCTACCTTACTGACGGGGTGGCAGGTTTCTGCAATCTATCGACGGGTGAGTCGATAATGACAAAAATGATATCTTTTCGACCTACTTTTTGAAAAAAAAAAATGCGGTCGAAACCGGTAGATTGTTACTCCAAGGATGAGACGGGTGAGTCTCTGCTATATCGCCGGCTGATAAAAAGGGGGTTCGTGTCTCCGCTATACCACCGATCGCTGCGCCCCGCCGGCCCAGTTCGAATCCCCGATCCCCGATACCCGAGTCTGAAGTTGAATTATCGAATGAGCGTTTGGATCATGCGTAATGAAATTTGTAATCCCCTGCTTCCTTTTGAAAACGAGTTTATGAGTCAATGAAATAACGCGGTGATTGATTTTTTTTTGCTTTTTTTATTTAAGAAAATTACAATCATAGTCATGACTAAACCTAATTGCTTATACCAATTTTTTCACTCCGCCGCTCCTTCCTTTTGAAAACGAGTTTATGGGTCAATGAAATACAGCGGTGATTGATTTTTTTTTGCTTTTTTTTATTTAAGAAAATTACAATCATAGTCATGACTAATCCTAATTGCTTATACCAATTTTTTCACTCTGCCGCTAATTGGTTTATATTTTTATTTCACATTCCGCCGGTAACAAAATTATTCCGCAGGATGGAATATATTCTTCACATAATGATTATTGAATCTTATTCTACACTCCGCCGGTAGCAGATGTATTGAGAGCTCCCCCCTCCACGCGAGTCGTCGAGGTTCGGAGACACCCGACACTTCTTGCAATCCAAACGACGAGGCGCTGGTCCGTCGAAATGATCCAAGCAATCCGGCGTATTCCAATGCTCCATACATGGTAAATGTAATAATACATCAGGATCTTCGCGAAGATGTGCAGGCAATCGATCCCACAGAAGATGAATTCCCCAATATTTGAGAAGTACAGTCTTCGAAATCGTGGCTAACTCGGCTTTTGTTAATTCCCACGGATCGCGTGCGAGGAGCGTTCCATCGATTGTGTGCATCTTGAAGTTGAATTATCGAATGAGCGTCTATAAATCAAAACGCCTTGTATATGAAATTACCTCATCTTTGCGGAATTCCATTGATGATCATGATATAATGATTGGAGCGCCTTTTGTTAGTCCTCGTTCACCGAGAAGCCAGGATTTCAATGCTTGTACATTGAAAATCGCGCAATGCGTTGTCCAAGGTTTACGCTCATGATTTAAGCATTGTGTATAACGATCGCCATGAAGTTCTTTGAACGATGGACAGCCCAAATCCTCAATATTACAAACATTTGTAATGTAATCTTTGAGCAATTCGGCTTTCTCAAAACCCTTTATATAGTAATATTTTTTGACAACCATTGAAATTACATGCATGAAAAACCATCGAAATATTTGACGACCATCGAAATTACGTGCATTTCCATTGAAATTACACGCATTAACGATGAACGTTGAATGAAGAACGGTAACAATCTTGGCGTTGTCAATCAATTTACCCGCTGCTCGATCCAGATTCTTGCGGTGTCAATTTTAACACGGAAAGATCTTAGGACGGGGAGTTAAACGAGCGGCGCGTGGGGAGAGAGCGAGAGCGCAGGCGTGCTGATGAGCGGGCAAGCTGGAGCGTGAACGAAGGAGAGAGAGAACGCAACGACGAGCATGCGGGTGAAGGGGGGAGACCGTGTTGATGAGCGGGTAAGCTGTAGCGCTAACAAAGAAGAGAGAGAGAGGGAGAGAGAGAACGCAACGACGAGCGGACGGAGAGCACGAGCTAGCAGACCGAATGGGTTGCAGGAGGCTGGAAAAACATGCATTTTTTTACGCCAACGATGAGCATAAGATTTTAATGAAAAAAAAAAAAACCATCTATGAATACGACGAAGACGACGACGACGACGACGATGACAACAAATACAACGACGACGATGACGACGAAGACAACGACGACGACGACGACGACGACAACAAATATGACTATGAATATCACGATGACGACGAAGACAACGACGACGATGACAACAAATACAACGACGACGATGACGACGAAGACAACGACGACGACGACGACGACGACGACAACAAATATGACTATGAATATCACGAAGACGACGACGACGACGACGATGACAACAAATACAACGACGACGATGACGACGAAGACAACGACGACGACGACAACGAAGACAACGACGACAACGACGACGACGACGAATATCGTAACGAAATACGACCATGAATACGATGATCAATGGGAGCATAGGGTGAATTTTAATAATAATAACACATTTTTATGAATAACATTTTATGGGATTTATTTTTTGAAAAACGGCCGAAATTTTTTATTTTTTCCATTTATTAAAATATATTTTTGACAACTTATGAATAATAAGACATTTTTTTTTATGGATTTATTTTTTGAAAAACGGCCGAAATTTTTTACATTTATTAAAATATATTTTCGACAACAATCGAAATTTTCTGTGTGTTGTCGCATCCACGGTATCCTGTGAAAAAATAATTAAATTTAATAAACTGATTATTATTTTAAATAAATGTTTAATTATTTTTATCCCTTACCTGAATTGTTCATTAGAAGGTTCTAAATAGCCCTTCCAGGCCGATGAAATCATCGACGGGCATTTCGTCCCCTTCGAATTCGCCGAGGGACCATAAGGAGTCAACGGTCCGTCTGTTTTGGGCTCGACGACACCGAATTCCGCGTCGTCGGATAACCTCGTTCACGTTTTCCTCGTATGTTCTCCCTCGTAGATACGGTTCGGGCCCGAATATTATTCTCCACTCTTCATCTGTAAGATTTGCGGGTCTTTCCACTTCGTCCGGCTGAAAAATAATTAGACATTAATTATTTACTACAAATATATATTTTTTATTATAAAGTTATGTGAAAAATTTTCACTTACCACCAAAACCCATCGAATGTTTGTCGTCCATGCGATCCTTGCTCGTTCGACTATCTCCTCCCGCGAAATAATAAAGGGCGGCATGTTGCGTATTAAATTTTTTGCACTACTGTGACTGAATCCGTCGAAAATGATATTCTCTATCCCGTTCGTGAATCTTTTTATTTATTTTTGGCATATTGAATTGATTTTGTGCTGGATGATCAGACGTATCGAATTCCTTAATATCACGCTTCATTATTTCATAGATATCGGAACACTTAATTTCATACAACAAACTATCGGTATCAATATACAAGAGTTTTCATTTGTTATTATCAAACTGTGACTTCATATATCCATAATGAAAGTCATACATGTGTAATTTTGATAAGTCAAGCACACTTAATCCCACATAGATCGGTTTGTTAAGACAAACCTCAGTTTTTCCCATTTGTATAGCGACAAGATTTTCATTAAATATGGTCATCTCTTGGGCGCGCTCTTCGATACCTGACCATACGGAGTCAGTTGGTTTCAAAAACTAAGTCTCAACCGTATAGATGACGGCAGACACAAAAACGAAGTATTCCGTACGAACGAAAGCAACGGCACTGTATACTTCCTCGTCCCAGAGACGAGCGACGTGAACGCGAAAGATGTTAGATCTGAGACCAAAGTCGTCTACGACAACCGACATGGACGAGTTACATGTTAAAACTCAGACAATTCGGTGTTAAAACCGTGGGTTTATATACTACTTTTTGAGAGTGGGGATGACGCTATTCCCATTAATATCAACGTTTATTATATCTCCTGCATCGCCGTCGACCCATCAAAATGTAGGTTCGGCAAGGGTCGGAAGAAAACCTCCCAAGGGTTTGGCCCAGTGATGCACGTGCGCGGTAATATTTTTAGGGTCTTGCCACTGAAGGAGTGACAAGTTTATGGGTGCAACCGCACGGTTTTCCCGGCTAGCTCCGTTTCGAAGAAACGAGCCTATGCACGAGGTAGTACCGCGTAAAGGGTTTCTCATCTTCATTTCGGTTCCCATGCACCCATAGTCCCTGTTTCCCAAAAATAGGAAAACGCACCCACGCATAGATAAAGCCGCGTGGGTGATTTTTATATTTTTACTTAATTCATAGGGCTACACGCGCTATCTGCGTTCCCATAATGCTCCTACTGGTGCACGTGCATGCACTTGTGGGGCTTTCCTTGGAATTTGGTGTTTATTCTAAGAACGTTCGGCGTTTGTCGGAATTATTCAGTCGAGAATATTCGCCGGACGTAACAGTTAAAAAAAATTTTTTATTCAATACTTTTAATTAATATTTTGTAGAGAATGTTTTTTTTTACTTACCATATATCGTCACCACGTGGTTTGAGAATGACCAACACTGTCGGTTGTTTGTTTTTATATGCGTGAAAATGTGTCGAGGAACTTCTCAGATTATAATTTTTTTCATCGGGATTATAATGGAAAATATGATTCTTTGTAGTGGGGGAGAAGAATTCGTCTCTCCCCCATCCTCTTCCTCCTCCATGCTTCTGTTACGTACCGCCGAGTGTGGTACGTGGGTGTAGCGGTGTTGTTTTTAGTATTGCGCTGCCACCAGCTGCGCAGAAGGCGCAGCAAAAACAAGGAAAAGTAAATCAAAAGGAGGGTAGTGTGAAAAAGGGTAAAGGAGGGAGTAGGGCTGCCGCGTCCCGTACGGGCCCGCACCGCCCGACTGGGAGACGAAATAAACCAGAACAACGAAATTAAATTGATAGTCAAAAGTAGGTTAGCATTTATTGAAAATAGAAGATTATTGAAAATAGTTTTTGCTTGTCGCAGGGAGTACCGCACACGCGCGCGTGTACGGACGGTACTCCGTAAAAAAAACTTATTAGCCCGCAGGCGTCTACTACTCACATAAGGTGCCATCGGAACCTCGCTCGCAGGCAGACGGTTGCCGACGGATCACGCTTGAACTCCGGAACGGAGGCGGCTCGCAGGCCGCGTTCGGTGAAATCACGCACTCGATCTTACAACTACACTTAATGTCACTAATTAATGTCACTGAGTTTATTTGCGATATATGTCAAATATTAGAAGTTGAAGGGAATCGGAAAAGGGGTTATTGTCACTGTTTTGTAAGGGATATCAAAATTCACTGTTTTTATTAAAGTTAAAAGAATTCACTGTTTTTATTAAAGTTAACAGAATTCACTGTTTTTATTAAAGTTAACAGAATTCACTGTTTTATTAGAGAAAGCCCCGGCTCGTGCTACTCTCACGACCGGTTATTTTTGTGACGCGTTGCACTCTCGCGCACTTAAGGTTTTCGGCGTATTCACACGTTACTCCCGTGGAATACTGGCGACGGACGACGCGAATCCAGGATTTCGGGATTTCGCGAGGTTCGGAGACTTTTTTTTGGTTCTTTATTTTATCCACCCCGTTACTCCCGTGGAGGATTTTATTACAACCTCACGGATACGCGTTACTCCCGCGACCGTCCTGGTTGGAAACGTTTTTCAGAATGATCTTGATTTTTGCGACGACTCGCCCTCGTCGGTCACTCGTGATCGAGGAGGGGCGGATCGTACGATTAATTTTTTTCCACGGCTCGGCATTGTATTTCGCCAATTCGACGGCACCAAGGTGACCGCTAAAAACGCATTTTCAGCGGGAACACACGTGCTGTCGCGAAGCGCGATTCCGATCGTTTTTCCGCCGTCGTTCCATCCGGTCGTACATTCCGCGGAACGTTTGCCCGGATACAACACTTCTATGATCTGTTTTTTTTTGTTCTCATATTCGTGGTCTTTCGGGTGGGTGTTAATTAAAGGTGCAACGCGTCGATACTTGCAATCCATCGCGTCGATCTTGCTTGTGTGCAATTCCATGAACCATCAGAATACATTTTTATCACCGCCACCTCCTTCACCACGAACTCATTGTTTCGTGCTTTGAACCCTTGCACGTCGAAAATAATTTCAATATCTCTAATTTTCTTTGATTGTGCGCAACTCGTGATAGGTCACAATCAACTGATTCATTATAATTTTAAAATCCTTCCACATCTATAGAATGATGATGTTTGTCAGTCCGAAAGGGTGAGCCCCTACGTGCGGGGGTTTACATAGTTTCCAGCTCAAAAAAGAGACCCTTCCATTGTCCCAACGTCAACATTAAGTACATATGTCACCGTGAGACTATCGGTAGTAAAGAATGTGGTCCTAAGAATTCGGCCTTCTCGGATGGGGAGGTCCTGTCGCGAAAGATAAGGAACTAATAGCCATCAGGTGAAACATCATTGTAACAATGCGCCTCTCAATGAATACATGTGTATGCGATAGATATATAATATGATTGGTATATGGAATGGTTTAGTAAATATATGAATGTGTATGTGGCATATTTGTGTTTCCGTATAGTGTGTATGATTGTATGTGCGTATAGTAATAATATAAATCATAACGGGCTCTAATTATAATTATTGAAACGAAAATGACCGACTAAAACTAAATAACGGCAGGAATTTCCATTGTCTCAACTTGCCCTACGGATAATTTCGGGATGTCACGTCCAAATTAAGAGATCGGTTTTTTAACCGCATAGATTAAAGTTGAGCCATCATCAATTATACTAAACAGCTGCAATTTGAACTTTATGAAAATTATGTTTCATTGTATAGAGACGCATTCATTAGTCGCCACTCATTAGTGGCCAAATCTTGTCAATTTCTTCTACATGTCATCGACGAACGAGAATAATCGAGCGATATGACTCCATATACATTGAAAACGGAGTAAACTGCGTTTAATAATTTGTGTAGTGAGCGAATGAGCGATGCACGACATAAACGACACTTAATAATTTGTGATTGGATGAATGTTAGAGTGGCGGAGTGGGTTATGTCTGTTATTTTGTTCGATAAACGGATGTCACAACGAATACATAATTCCTTTTCTTTGTTTTTATTGTTGTAAAGAAATATAATGAATATAAAATAAATGTTATTGTACAAAAAACTGTCCAATGATTATTTTTGATAATACAAAGAAATAGCCGACAAGATTATCCCAATTCTCCCATTCCCATCGAATTTCTATGATATAAATCAGTGTAAGTTTGCCGAATGTCATGAAAATGTTGTAAAATATAGTCTACGTAATACAGTTTGTTATTGCAAATTGAGGCCGGTCGTCTCTGGGTTGATTCGATGTCCGCAACCCTTCTTCTTCTTGATTTGATTGGGGCTCGCTCTGGTTACAGCGGCGGCGCTGTCCGTACGACCATGGACCGTTCGTCGTGAAGGTAGGAGTCTGTCGCTCGCTGATACTAAAATTCTGGTACAGATCGGGGAGAGCGGAGCAGCCTCGTTCGACGGAGTGCTGTAGCGACGCTGCCACGCTCCCGTTAGGAATAATAAATACGTTTCTACATAATTAAAAAAAATATATGTGTCGACAACCTATCGCCTTGGCATCGTCTGCACCTCGTGCTGCCCTCTCCGTCATGCAGGAATCACCCACATCACGCCCTTGCTACACAATATACCACTTTCTTTACAGGATTTGACGTGCTTTCGATTCTTCCGGATATACATGGCATCAATAATGATTATAAGATTCACCAGGACTAACTCGTTTCCTGTGCCGACTGTGTGTCAAGTTTATTTTACATATCTCAAATAAAAACAATTCTATTGAAATAAATGGGAAACCAACAGGACACCACAATGTTTTTTTCGTTCGATCAACTGATAGCCGGACATCGACTTCTCATGAATCGTATGCAGAGATTACGTCGGCAACGGCGTGAAACAGAACTATCGAAGGTCGGTACACGGTAAACACCAGTGCATTCCACTGATTCAACGTCCACGTCCATTTAGTGGGTGACACTGTCCGGAGTTTACAATTTTATTTATGTCAAATTCAACATGAAGCCACGAACTCATCATTTATAGTTTCCTTTATCATGTCAAAATTATTTTGATTATTATTTTCGTGTATTAGTATCATTGAAGATTAACAATTTATGATGTACGCTGATTGGGTAATTGGTAACGTAATCGAGGGTGAGTTACGATAACAGACTGCGGCATTCGGAGTATCAGAGGCCGGCGTTGGTACGCATTACGTAATTAGCTAAAATAATATCAATTTGCTTGACGCGCGCTTCTATTTGCGTTCGTCACGAGACTGAGGCATGAATGAAATCTGTTTAACATTTCAAGAATTCTCGGCGTTTAGCTTATCAATATTTACAATCATGTAATGATTTTTCAATGGTTAAATATTACAACAAGCTCTGCTGACGCGATGTAGGAGTGAAGAGCTATTATTAATACAGTTAATAAAGTTTTCTTCGTATAAACTCCCAGAAATGTTGCTTTATCGAAACAAATTATATTCACGAGAAAACAAAAATACTGGATTCCGCTGGTAAGATTATCGAAGATATTTTATCATAGGTTTTCCTTAAGGTGATGTGCTATTTCCCAGATATAAACTTTACACAGAAAATTAGAAAAACACATTGCAGTACTTTTTTTGAAAACGGTTATACTGAAGTTTCGGCCGTTGTCCCGAGTCTTTAAAAATTCAGAGAAATGTTTCGAATTTTCGATTTTGGGAACAACCATTTTTGTGATTTAGGAAAAAAACCAAGAAAGAAGATCGATGATCAGTTTTGCATCGATATTTTGACAATACGTTTTATCGAATTCCATTCAGCCGTTTTTGAAAAAAATACTGCAATGTTATTGATTAATTTCATCGGTCTTGGAAGAGTTAAACTTGTGTGTGAAGCAGTAATTGTGTATCATTATCGTTCTGATGTCTTTATTTTCGCTATTTTCCATTTGAGGACTATAAAAAAAGGAAAAAAAATTACTCCAGATTTCTAAATGCAGTTTTTTCTTCTGTAGAGAAATAGGTGATTTTTTGTCACGTTTTCGGAAAAAAAAATCAAGAAGAAATCTGGTCTTTGCTCAGTTTTGCATCGGTTGCTCAAGTTTTATCGAATTCCGCTTAGACGTTTTCGAGAAAAACACGCGATGTGTTTTGCTAATTTTTGGTGATGATCGACAAATCTACCACCATCACGTATCACAATCATAATCTATCACCATCGGGGAAGCAGCACACCACCTTAATCATTACGCTCATTCCTTTTTTAGACCGACTGCGCTCACTGGATGAAGTCTCAACGGCGGCGATCTCACGGATAAGTATGTATATAATTATACCTCTTCGAGCAATGAACATCGATTCGGCATACAATGTCATCACGATAAAAAAAATTTATTAACGACCGACACATTATTCGCTTATTGAATAATTAACAAGCTTACAATTAGTCGCTTTATTCTACGATTTCTACGATGCATTAATTTTTTCCAAGCTTCAGAATTGCAGTGAAAAATTATTCTTCACGTTTTCCGTAGCCGCTGTCAAGCATTAGAAATGCTGATGACCTTCGTCAATACCCCGCATGTTACTCGTACCACAGAGAAACGTAGTTAAGTCATATAAAAGCTGTGGTGATTGTCACGATTTTGACGTCCATTGGCAAATAAAAATATCGACATTATGGCTATTCTATTTTCGAGAACCCGTCCTAAAGTTCTTAAACTGAATAGAATTAGACAATCTCATTTCTTGACGTTGTCACCAACGTCACGCTTGCACCGATTCTTTTTGCTTTTCAAACAGTGACTCCTCGCAAGAGGTTTAACAATTAACTCGCATATCGTTGCGAAAAATTCTTTTCTTTGGTCAAAACTGAAATAATTGCCGGCTCATCGTCGTATCACATCGTGGGATACAATACTGTCAAGTCACGGTTGCTTTTTTTCTTCGTTAGCCACATTGTAGTTATCTTACACGCTCGTGCAATTTCTGTCATTGTAAATTTCATCGATATTGATCGATAGTTCAAGTTATTGGAACGGAAAGAAAGCCATTGGGATTTGATATTAAGATTCAACGATTTTTTTTTTTCACTGTCTCACGTGTTAACTTTTTTTTCCATTGTTTTAAACGAAAAATCGCTGTGCGATTCATAATGGCTGCGAGCGTACTGGACGTATTAATGTAATTACATAGACGTGTCCCCGGTCGTTTCTTTTATCTTCTGCGTTATATCTGTATCTCCGACAGTGGAGTACTGACATGCGATTAGTACTGTGCCCCTCTTCAGAACGGCTTTGACTTGCGGTACATAAAGTTGAAACGACGCGAGCTCGTTTCACTGTTATGGACTCGATGTTATCGGAATATCGTGCGGTTTATTGGTGGAACCAACGTCGTGAGATTGATTAGCACGCGTTCGCTTGCAGCGAATTTACACGACAATGGCAATTATTTCCGGTTGGCTGTTGACCGAACTTCTCGGTGCGGCAGTCATCGTTGTTGCCGGTGTTTATATCTACTTTCGATACTTTCTTTACAACTATTGGCGAACAAAAGGTGTAGTTTATTTCGAACCAACGATTCCAACGGGCAATATCGGCAGGTTCGTGAGAGGAAAAACATCAGTGGGTATGGAATTCCAATATATATTAAAATAACAATGTGTGAGAAGTAACTATACGCATTCACTTGAAATTCGAGTTATCGATGAAATATTTATAGAAAATCAAAGAAAATTCCACGACGTTTTCTGAGTAGAAATTAAAAATTAATGTTTGTCATCATCTGCCGATCTGACAGTTTATACGTCGCGTGGATCGTGGAATGAAGTTACAATAAGAAATAATTGGAAATATTCTTGATAATTGACAGTACGAGAATAATAATATTAATGATAATAATGATTATTATTATATTTCTCGTAATTTTAATGATTATTATCATTTGTAAACGTCTTTCTTGAAATAAAAAGAAAGTACATGACTTCAAATTTTCGAAATAGTCTTAAAAAGTAGAACAGTAATCGATTTTGGGCAGTTGATCGAGTCAACCTATAGAATGTGCAATTTTTTCCTTCAATTCGCGAATATTCAAGATTTTTCAAAGAGTATTTTCAACTATGCAAAATTACCTATCTTATCTGATTTTCGAAGTAACAACCGCACCGGGAATACGTATTACGACTGTAATAAACGAAAATTTCAGCTGAACTATACGCCGAAGCATATGCTGAGCAGAAGCACAATCGTTATTTCGGAATGTACGCATTTTACAAGCCAAACCTTCTGATCGCTGATCCGGAGCTTATAAAGTTCGTAATCACCAAGGAATTCGGTAATTTCCATGATCGTGGAATTTACTGCAATGAAAAAATAGATCCTCTGTCCGGTCATCTCTTCTTACTGCCCGGAACCAAATGGCGAAATTTACGAGCCAAGCTCACACCGACTTTCACTTCCGGAAAAATGAAACAAATGTTCCCGACCGTCGTCGCGTGCGGTGAAAAATTGACGGAACACTTGAAGCCAAAAGCTGAAAAACGCGAAACTGTCGAGATGAAAGACCTTTTTGCGAGGTAGTCCCAACAAAATCAAATCCAAACATAATAATGATAATAAAAAACGTTAACGCAATGGAATAATTTTTTTTTTTAGGTATGGCACCGATGTAATAATGTCCGTGGCATTCGGGATAAGTTGCAACAGTATAGACAATCCGAAGAGCGAGTTTCGACATTGGGGTAGAAAAGTTTTCGAACCGATGCCCATTAAGAACGCTTTGACAATGTTTGCCCCGAAAATTATGGAAATGTTTTCAATTCCATTCACCGATCCAGGAGTTACCAAATTTTTTACGAAAGCATTCAAAGAAACTTTGGAGTACAGAGAAGCAAACAACATAACAAGACCAGATTTCATGAATCTGTTGATGCAATTGATCAACAGGGGCTACGTGGACGGTGACAATGGCGAGGACATAAGTGGCATTGCCGGTAAGAGCGTTTCCCGTCAGCCGACGGAGTCTATGCAATTTCAATAAGGTCATGTGCCAGTGCTCGGTCGGTAACAAAAACTGTAAAGCGTTTTTCTACCCCGCGGTTAATTTCTCGAATGAAAAACCAAAACGTTTGCAGTCAATCGTTCTCATATTTTATCCAAAGAATAAACGTCGTCGGAAAAAAAGCACTCTGCCTCTCTAGTCATTCGAGAGAGATGGACGGCACCTAGCACATGTCTTAACCCCCTAGCTTATTGCATCACATTCGAGTTCGTTCCTTGTTAATGTGTTTCAGATCGTATGGATGGTAAAATCACCGAGATTGAGGGTGCAGCACAGGCTTACGTTTTCTTTTTGGCTGGCTTCGAAACGAGTTCGGCGACTATTACCTATTGTCTCTTCGAATTGGCTCGCCATCAAGAAATACAGGATAAGGTCGTGAAGGACATCAATGCTGCTATGAAAAAACATGGCGGTTTGACCTACGACAGTCTCCAGGACATGACTTATCTGCAGAAGGTGGTTTCCGGTGAGTGTAATGGAAATGAAATCAAAACTTACAGCTGGAAAATCTTTCAAAAGTCCCGAAAGCTATCGGATAAATGAAAAGTCTTACATTATTCGTTTCATAATTGTACACGATGGAAAGCTCTTCTCTCATCCATAAAAGTTTGTAGCTCTTGAAAATAATTGCTCACAGCTTGTGTAACAAAATAAGATTAAAACTCTTAAATTTTGTCGGATTCCTACTGTACCGACGACGATTTATTTTCATTGTTTTTTTCAAATTTCTTTTTCCAGAAACTCTACGATTGTATCCACCGGTGCCTTTGCTGAATCGCGTATGCACCAAGGACATAGACATACCGACGACTAATGTACGCGCGAAGAAAGGTCTCGACATTATAATTCCGGTTTACGGTATTCAAAGAGATCCCGATATCTATCCGGATCCCGAAAAATTCGATCCCGAACGTTTCACCGAAAAAGCCATAGCCAGTCGTCATCCCTACACTTATTTGCCCTTCGGCGAAGGTCCGAGAATTTGCATCGGCATGAGATTCGGCTATGCGCAAACTAAAGTCGGACTTGTCAGTTTATTATCGAAATATCGCGTCAAATTGGGACCGAACACTCCAGTTCCCCTGCGTTTGGATCCCGGTAATCTCATTCTCACATCCTTAGACGGAATCGAACTCATCGTCGAACCCCGTTGAGACTACGATCGATAAAATGCGAAAAAAAATTGGACCAGCTTTTATCAAGTCCCAAATTATAATGTAAAAACCCAAAATTATCAACATCCTCGAGATTCTTTCAAAAATTAATATTAAAGGTTCGATAAGAGTCATCACAATAATAATACAAACATTTTGAGCTGAAACAATGATATCCTGTACACACGATTTATATGATCACGATTAATAAAACCACGACACATGGCTTCGAGAGAGAAGTTGGTAAAACCATTTTATAAAACGATCTTGCAAACTCCGCACTGTCTTCGCGATTATTTCCGGATTCTTCGTCGTTGCAATTTCATTAAAGTGACTTGATAACGACGTACGTATGTGTAATTAACGCAACCCGTGTAATTTTTTTGTTCTCTCGGGTCAGACAGTAGTCGAGACGGTAGCCGGTGCTCATTATACGGATGGCAGATCCTGCTGTACCCGTATGATAATTAAAACTATGACAATCGTGTCGGTTGTTACTAATGTACATTGCCAATTGAATTGCTCATGAAAAAAATTCTTCAGCGATTACGAAACTTGACTCGAGTACAATAGATTTTCAATAATCATCGTTTTTACGAATAATGATTGTAAGAAAAATTGGCTAGAGACGTCGATACTGGAAATATCTTCTTTATGCTTCGGGTTTTTGAGAGAATTCGTTGCAAAATTGATGGCGGAGCGGCGGAGTTCATTTTCCGCGACGGTAATGGATTTCTCGAGATATAAACGAGATGGAATAATTCAAGTGATCAATTGACGTATCATGTAATGACATATGTTCTCGTCTGTTTCCGTCAGGGAATAGGATAAGTGCATCTTCGAATACTCATGAATAAGAAGGGGTTCTTTTTGTCAACGCTCTCATGCACTTGAAAATCGTATAAAAAAGCTCAAATTAACAACCCGATTCTCACTGGACGTTGACTTCTTAAGCTCGTGACGACGGTATCGCGCAAATTACAACGATATAAAGAAAAAAGAAGTGAATTAATTAAACGTGAACAATTATATCGATAATGCCGCTCATTGTGGGAATAGTACTGGTAGCCTTAGTAGGACTGGCGCTCGTCGGCGGGGTTCTCTTCTTTTTTCAACGTTCAGCTCCATACAACGCAGTTCCGAATAATTATCCGTACCGATATAATTCCGGATAAAAAACCGTCCACCGTCGAATTTCATCGATTGGTCGCTTCGACCGCTCACTCCTCAAACAAAATTCTAATGGAGCCGGAGATTCTGATTGTCATAAGGGTTCTGTGACGAGATTTCTGAACTAGCTGGAAATTGGCACGTACAAACTGTTCCCGTCGAATTAAAGGTAGGCAATGCACAAAATTCTTGATGAATGTCGTACTACTTTCATCAGTAATAATTAATCATATTCGTGTAAGTAACTACGATCGCACTAGAGATATCCAGATAGAGATACTAGAGGCGATTCCCATCGGTCCGAGCGTATCCGATTATGTTCCGTCAAATGGCCTTTATAGCTTTACCGTCACACTAACAAATAATATCACCGCCGGCACACCGGGTGGATTGCACTCAGTCAGTTTTCGAAAAGCGATTGTGAGCAAGCAATCCGTCTGAAGTGGTTAAAAAAATTACAGAACATGTTTCAAACGTTCTAGATAATGTAGGTAAAATTTATTTATAAGAAATAAAATGGCAAAGTGTTTCAAAAAATTTGCTAGTAGATAGAAATGGAAATAAAAACCGTCGGCCGTCGGTTGTTCGGGTGGATACCACCCAGTGTTATTAGAACCAAAATTGCCGCGTTATCATCGTCGAATTTGGAACCAGGATGATTTTTATAAATCAAAATTGTGTAGTTAAATTCAACACGATTCACAGATTCCGAACACAGCAACTACTGCATGACAATCAATCGAGATTGAACCATCATCGCTACGGTTTCCAAGAATGAAGAAGTTGAATCGATCATACTGCCTCCGTAATTCACAACGACACGCAACATGCAAACAAAAAAAAACCAAAGTCACTTTCAAAGTAATATAACACGTGTACAGATTGCACTGTAATAGCAACACGTTATGTAAGAATGTCGATGTAGAATCTACGTATCGCAGAAAATGCTGAGTGAATTGAATAATCGTCAATTGTTAGATCATTTCTCATTCTCCTTGAAGTTCCCTCAAATTTTACGGATAAAGTCGCACATACGCGATTTTCAATTTCGTCAGCAAAATTTCTTCAACAGGCCTGCCATATATGTATTTTTGTCAATCGTCAAAGTGATATATCACAAAATATACGTTTTTACAGGCTGCTAGCACTGCTACGTTGCATTTTCGTTATTTCTCTGACTGTTCGTAAATTGCGTTCCAATTCTGGAAACGGAGTTGCGGCTCCTTATATCCAAATTTATGAAAAAATGTTCTAAAAATATGTTTGAGAACAGGAGAGCAGCAAGACAGTAAATGCCTCCCTGAGTCGCGTGACCGAAAGTAGAGCAAATTTGATAACAATTCAATCAGGTCATGTGCCAGTGCTCGGTCGGTAACAAAAACTGTGAAGTGATTCTCTCGAATGCGATTAATTTCTCGAACAAAAAACGAAGACCGTGACTGCGTCGGAAAATTTTACAGTAAATCGTTCTTATGTTTTATCGGAAGAACTAACGATGTCAGCAAAAAGCACTCTGAAAAGATTCAGGAAGTTGCTATCTTCGGTGGTAATTTGCGAGGGACAGACGACACGTAGCACCCTTATCAATCCCCTAGTTTATTGTGATTATTATGATAAGAACTCAACCGAGCGATACGCCTACTGAATTTATATTTCGTGATAGATGATGGTTGACAAAGTTTGTAACCTTCTGCAGTGATAAGATAGCGCTGATGTCAGGCGATAGGTCAGTCTCGCCAACTTTACGAAAAAGTCTTCTCAAAATATTTTTAAGGACAAAATGGGGAACTGCAATGCTTGAGAAGAATCCGATACTTCGACCGAGCACCGCGTCGACGCGCCACCGGATGCTATCGGCAGCTTGACTCGGTCACATTGCAGCGATTCGATCCAAAGCTCAGGAAGTTCTGAAATTAGTTTAAATTTCGACCACGGGTCTAATGGCAGGCTCTGATGTCAATCGATGGTGGTGTTCGCACCAGTTATCCGCAAAATTTCACATTTTCGCAGTTTTATCGGCGCGATGCATGACGCGTTTATTATTGACGAGCATGTAATTATCAAAGTACCAATCGCAACGATATCGTGCAATGGTACAAATTACCATGCATATGTAATTACAGATTCGTGCGAGCGGCAAATGACACACGTTCTTCTTTTCCCGCTATATGAGAGAATGTTTATCATTATCATACCGATAGTACGTCTCGCTATGACACGATTTATATATCAATTGATTTGTTACTTTATACATTCGACGGGACAAGCCAATGGAGCATAATGTCAAAATAAGAGAATTACGTACATGAAAATGCAAGCAATGTATCGAATTAAAGCAACAGTGAGAATTGAATCGAACAGAATTGAATTATTTGCCGAGTACGTAATGGAGAAGCAAGATGATTTTAGGCGAAAATCGGGTTTTTAAAGAGGAATTAAATCATTTCAATTTGTTAGGCGTTACTCAGTAGTTGTAGTACGAAGAAAAATCGTTGACCCGCGATAACCCCGTACAACCCACAATGGTACAGGCAATTTCCACGAAATTTCGCTGTGTATAATCGCATAATGTCTTCGTGTTTCCGGTCAAAAATGCCAATTCATGCTATACGTTTTTGCTATACCATCGAGTATTGGATTAGTACGCGGTACCACTTCTCATCTTCACCTGTACTACGAGCTCGAGAGGAAAAGTTTAAAACGAGGTGTTTGCAAAGTAGTTTTCGTTTAGTGATCGTTGTTCCGATGTACACGATGTTACTCCGGAATTTCAATGATTCTTTGAAACGATAATAGAAACATATATTTTTTTTTGTAATTTCATCCAGTTTATTTTTGTAGACTGAGATGGGGTTTATATCCGGATTGCTGTTGACCGAGCTTCTTGTTGCGGTCGTGACGATATTGGCCGGGATCCACATCTACTTCCGGTACTTCTTGTACAGTTACTGGAAGGACAGGGGAGTCGCCTACGTGCAACCTACGCCACCTGCCGGTAATCTCGGAAACGTCATAATGGGACGAACGTCGATGGGTAAAAAAATGCATCAATATAAAAAAATGATTACAATCAATTTGGATAAAGCATTATAGTCAAGAGCTTTTTTCATCGCTTATGTTGAAGTAATAAAATTGCAGGTGAATTGTACGCTGACGCGTACGCAAAATTAAAGAGTAATCGTTATTTTGGTATGTACGCGATTTACAAGCCGAGTCTCGCAATCGCTGATCCGAATTTGATCAGATACGTTTTGACTAAGGAATTCAATAGTTTTCACGATCGAGGCATGTATTGCAACGAAAAGGTGGATCCACTGTCCGGTCATCTGTTTCTACTTTCCGGAACCAAATGGCGCAATTTACGAGCCAAGCTCTCCCCGACTTTTACTTCCGGCAAGATGAAACAGATGTTTGGCACCGTCGTCGATTGCGGTGACGAATTGATTCGTTATTTAAAGCCAAAGGCGGAAAATCGAGAAATCGTCGAGATGAAGGATCTTTTTGCGAGGTGATATTGAATTATGAATGTTCCGGTCATCGAAGACACGACGGTCGAAATACTAATCACACGAAGCGTTAGAA
>OZ020175.1:4438003-4543849 GCA_963971145.1 Sussaba pulchella | reverse complement strand
GCAGATGCAGGAATGTGACAGTTGTTCCGTAATTCTATTTTTTTTCTAGATACAGCACCAACGTTATCATGTCCACGGCTTTTGGTATAAGTTGCAACAGTCTCGAAAATCCGAAAAACGAGTTTCGATATTGGGGCCGAAAAGCTTTCGAACCCGTGCCCGTCTGGGACGCTCTTGCGGTTTTCGCACCGCAGATCATGGATTTCTTTCAATCCCAGCGAATGACGTCGGTGTTACGAAATTTTTCTCGAAAGCTTTCGAGGATACCGTGAAGTACAGAGAGGCAAATGAGATCTCAAAGCCTGACTTCATGAACCTCATAATACAATTAATGAGGAGAGGCTGCGTGGCTGGCGATGACGACGATGAGAAATCTAGTATTAAAGGTAAAATTATCGTTATTTTTTCATTTGGTTCAACAATTTTTTACGAAATTATTTCAATTTTGTTGTTACAAACGAAAATTCTCACGTCTCCAGGAGGTCCTCATTTCTAATGAAACATTAACAGAGTTTAACGAAACATCATATTTTATCATCACACGTATTCGGTCTTCAGCATTGCTTCGCCCATGTAATTAAACGAGTTATCTTTACCACGAGTATCTTCACCATACAAAGACTTGGAGAGGCTTTCTTTTTTGCACTTCAGCTGATAATCGTTATTATCATCATCCTATGATTATTATTTTCAGATACCCGTCTTCCAATTAGTCATTGTTCAGATAATATCAAGACACGACACAATTATATCATTCTAGAGAATACTGCTGGGAAGATCACCATGACAGAGGGAGCTGCCCAAGCTTACGTTTTTTTCTTAGCCGGTTTTGAAACGTCATCGAGTACCATAACGTATTGTCTTTACGAATTGGCTTGCAATCAGGATATACAGGATAAGGTTATGACGGAATTCGACGCCGTTCTGGAAAAGTTTGGGAGTGTGACTTACGAGAGTCTTCAGGAAATGACTTATCTGCATAAAGTTGTCTCAGGTGTGTGCGTGGGAGTTTGCAATTGCAGCTTGCACACTGCTTCCTCCGAATTCAAGATAATATATGACCTGCAAGGGACCATTTTTGCTTTCCGCAAATCCACATTACCTTAAATTTGGAGTAATCCACTTGCAAGTTTTCACTCGGAAGGGAGTTCCTCTTGTTTTCTAGGTTGATATTTGGAAAATTTTAATTCTTCGAAAATCTGATCTCGAATAATTTGAATAATTATTATAAAGGTTTTATGGTTTAAAAAAAATGGTTGACCTAACATCTTTTATCAATTTTTCAACTATAAGAAAAAAAGATTTTTTTTCTTTAATATTAACATAATTTTTTACGGGTATAAATGGACTACTGATGAAAACCATGGTCGACATCATCACTTCACCAAAAATCATCCAATCGATAAAAAATTAAAAAAAATCCAACAACATAATGTAGTAGTAATTGTCTGACGGATGGATTTTTTTAAATAAAGAAATTACAGTATTTCAAACTTTATTATGCAATTGAAAAAAAAATAGTGTTGAATAATTCATGAAAAATTGTCCATCTAAAAATTTTATAGAACATCTCGTCGGACTATAGAGAAAATAATTATCGAGATAAACAAAACGTTTAAAAATATTAAAAATTGACAGAGTTGTATCGTGCTGACTCCGTGTCAAAAAATAATTTTAGAAAAATAGAAAACTAAGGTCGATATACAGAAAAATGCTTATAGCTGAAAATGTAATTAAAAATGTGAAATTAACAATTTTATTTATTTAAGCATATAACTTTTTAATACTTTCTCAAACTTACGTGAGACCTTAATAGAGTACAAAAAAGTCTGTTTATAGATAGTCCATACCCCCAGCAAGTTTGGGTTTAATTGGTTGAAAGCAAGATTCGATGTTACAATTATAATTTCCAGAGACTCTGAGAAAATATCCATCGTTGCCTATTCTCAATCGTCAGTGCACCAGAGACGTTGATCTGCCGGAGACGAATTTACGAATCAGCAAAGGGATCGACATAGTTATTCCGGTGCTTGGTATTCACATGGATCCAGATATTTATCCGGATCCCGATAAATTCGATCCCGAACGTTTCAACGCGGAGGCCATTGCTACGAGACATCCTTACGCGTACTTGCCGTTCGGTGAAGGTCCCAGAATCTGCATCGGGATGAGATTTGGCTACGCTCAAACGAAAGTCGGTCTTGTCAGTTTGCTTTCGAAATATCGGGTCAGATTGGGACCCAATACGCCCGTTACTCTGGGAATAGATCCGGGATGTTTCGTTCTCACGACGAAAAGTGGAATCGAACTTGTCGTCGAGCCACGATGACAATCACGCATCTTTGATCGAGAAACTACAAGAAATAAAACAGGAAAGTTAAACCAAAAAAAGAAAAACCACCAAATAACCCAAAAAACCAAAAAAACTACGGAAAAATAACCGAATAAAGAATAACAAAAACGCAATTAAGGTTGTTTTGGAGGTACAGGTATCAGCTAAAAGTTCCGACCGTAGCATATAGTAAAACTCAATCTCATATGATGATGTCGATTAAAATTTTTTGACAGCGTTAGTACAATCTGTATGGCTTACACAATCACACTTTATGCTTGGATAGTTCCCCTGCACGCATATATCGCGGCGCTGTAATTCGTTGCAACAAATGATGAGGAAATCTCAACGCCAGTGAGATTTGAGGTTCGTTTTATGAAAAGAAAATCGTAACGAAGGAGTTAGAAATGCTGCTGAAATGTGGACGAAAAAAATGAGGAAAAAAATTATTTTTTTCCTCATATAGAAAACTTTTGAAGGAGCTGTAAATTGTGAATTATTGGGCTGAGGCTATTTTCACTAGATACCTTTCTTGTAGAGAATTAGGTTGTCTCTAAAATGGATCTGTACATTTTTCGTGTCGAATGAAGAGTTTGGCTGTGAAACTCGTTTGAAGACGAATTTTCGTCGAAAATTGGTTTAAAATGCCTGTATGTCTTAGGAATATCAAATTTTGTTACTTGGGACTTTATATGTGGTCAATACTTCAAAAACTTCATTTGACTGTATTTCAAAAGTGGAGGATCAAAATAAAAAACGCCGAAATACATGTCTCTTTATCTTCAACACATATCAATGAAAAAAATTGGGGGGCAAAAATGTTGACCCAACCGTCCGAAGTTGCCGAAATTCCCAGGAATACCCCATATATTTGTTTGAAAGGTCATGATAATGATCATAATATTTATAATAGTCCCAGTTCATATGCTCCAGGCTCGCATGTATCATGATAATCTCACCATAATGCGAAATGATCGAAACATGGAACTCGACTGAATGTAGGAAACAGAAAAACATTTCCGCTTGCGTAACTTTTCTGAGTTGGCGGATTTGTTTCACGTGGATTCTTACCTTTTATTCGTGGCAACAAAAGATAAACAAGCAGTCCAATGGAATGACTCTCACTTTAACATAGTTCTTGTTAGAAATAATGGACGTTGAGTATTTTAAACGAGGAACGGGAGTTTGGTAAGCGTACAAGTGTACATATGCAATCTCGACTAACGCTTGGAGGCCACTGAACCAAATAATTTTTTGCACCAAATTCCATAACCAGTTCCATAGCCACTTCGAACCACAGAGAAATACAATCCGTACGGTTTTGTATCAGTTGATCCTCATAAAATTATCAGTGGATTTTTTGATGCGCCGCTTTGAAATACCAATCGAATAACTTTTTAAAATTTAATTTGGATATTTTATTTATTGCGTGAATATTGCATAGCCGTAGACAAAGATATATATACCCGTAATATGTTATACATTTATTATTTACGTAAAGAATAATTAGTTTCGTGGAACAAATAGAATTATTTTCTTGTATTAGATTAAGTTTATTATTCAAATTTCAAACATATTTATCAACATAAATCCATGTTTAGTTGTATTTAGCAAATAATATTATTTACCTGCATTACATGCAATTTATTATTCAAATTACGAAAATATTCTTTGCCATTTCCATACATACATATTTGGTTGACTTATCGCAATTTTTTTAGGATCGACATCTGTACGAATAAATTTTTTTCAAAATTCGATGTTCTTGACAAATTTAACACAGCGCAATATTTAAATAACAAGCTATTTTTTATATTTGAATAACGAACGGTAGTTCGTGTTCAGTGCTATCGAATGAACAGTAAACCAACGAAACAAAATGCTAAATTGTTCCTGCAGATTATGGGAGAGCCTAACTCACAGTACAGAACAGTAAACCAACAAACTAAATTGCTAAATCGTTCGTGCAGATGATTGAGTGCCTAACTGCGTCTAACTGCATTTTTGAATAATCACGTCGATCTACATTACAGTCGTACGTTTAAGCATTTTCTTAGTTCCCGCGGTTGGACTTTTTTTTTGCGCATAACTTCGACCTCCGACTGTATCTGGTTCAACCGGTTATGAAGTATATCGCCAATAGTGCCATTTTTTACGCTTCACGAGAAATGTTTGCGAATCGCCTATGGAACTAGTTCACAAACTAAAACCGCTTCAGCTATGCATGCTGCGCCGGAAATTGGAAGGCTCGAAAAAACATCCATTCCTTCTGATCACTTCAATTCTCACCATTTTTAGTTTGGCATATGAGTTTCCTATTACGTAATTACGGGATAGTATTTTGTGTATTTTTTGTGGTTCAGTTTTGCAGAAAAATATGAAAATACGAAGCAAGGTTGGGAAGGAGAGAATGAAATAATAAATAAATAAAACATGCGAGCGATAAAAAGTCTCAGTAAAATATTTATAAAGATAACTATCGGGACCATGGCTAACCTACAATCAATTCTGGGCAATTAATGTGTAAGAAAAAAATGAGGAGCGTGATTTACGGTAACACGAGTGAAAAATAATTGTTTTCAGACCAAAATTCTCAGTAAAAATGGTAAGTAAGGTCATAACGTTTTATTCCGTATCCGTCGCATTTCTACACAATATATTACATTTCAATACATTCTCACGGGTCGCTCAACTTTCCGCGCTTCGACATAAAAATCAATCTACTCAGCGACCACACGCGTCTGTGCAATCTCTTGCTCAAGAATCGCGATAGCACCGATATCGATCAAACGTTTCCATACAAATTAAAAGTGAGCAAATCATTTAATCTTATGGCCAGTCGGTACTTCATAGTTCGAATATTCCTCGTTCCTTCACTCTCAAATATTTCGTAGAACAAAGATAAAAAAAAAATTTACCCTTTCTCTCATAATCAATTCGATTATAATTTCGTTACCAAGCAACGTTTTATTCAATAGTACTCTTTATAATCGTAAGAATCGGCGATGATAGGAGCCGCATGAGCGGGTACGGCTGAAACAAGAGAATTGTGATGCTGTTGAAGAGCGTATTCGTGCCCGACCGTGCTGATGGGATGGCTGACGGATTCGTGTCCATGGCCATCGGGCACATGAGTCGGCAGACTGGAAACTTGATTGGCGGAAGCGTTAGCCGCTGCTTCAGCGGCGTGAGCCGCAGCCGCAGCTGCGTTGTTTTGAGCTTGTTGAGCCGAGGCTGCGGCTTTTTGAGACGATGCTTGGGTGGCGTCGAAATCGATTCGGGCCGCGGCGAGTTGTTCGTCGATGGTCTGAGCACGGGCTTTGGCTTGGCCGACCATGCTCGTTTGTGCGGCGAGTTCAGCGGCGGCTTCGGCAGCCGCCTGTGCGGCGTGATCGGACGTCGCTTGAGCGGCGTTCATCGCGGCCGTTACCACTTGAAGTTGATGAGCCGCCTGTTGAGCGGCGTTTTGAGCCGCGGTTGCGGCGCGTTGAGCCTGCATGAGCTGCATCTTTTCGCCGTCAACGGCCACGTGAGCGTCGCGCGACTGTTGCTCAAGACCGGTTAGAATAATTTGTTTACCGGCGAGCGCAGCTGCCGCAGTTGCGGCCGATTGTGCCGCGCTCTGAGCCAATTGGTTCTTCGCCACGTAAGCCGCTTGACCGGCCGCCGATTGTTGATTCGCCACGGAATTGTGAGCCTGATCAGCAGCACCGCGTGCGATGCTCACGAGACCACCACCGGCGCTGAATCCAACGTGACGGGTTGGCTGATGGTGATGATGAGATCCGTAGGTCGCTTGCGGAGCCGCATCAACGTAGTGCGACGGAAGTCCCGGCAATTCGGCCAATCCCGCGTACTCGTACGCTCCGTAATCCGCGTAAGCTGAGGCGAATTGCTCGCGGGGTTTTCGGCTTTCTTGCTTCGATGATTTTTTTCCCGGAGCTCCGAGCACGAGACTCGCGCACGCGAGGATTATGAAGATTTTCATGGCGACGGGGTTGTTGAAGTTCGGGTGATGTCGATGAGACGATTTTTGACTGAAATGAGAATTTTTTTTTTTCATTTTAGAGTTATTGTAAATTTTGGTACGGATCGAGGACTAATATTGTGGGTAGTGTGAGCTTTGGCAAATGAGAAGTGTGGTGTAATCTACGACGTTGAAAGTCTTAAGGCGGAAATTAGCAGTAGGCGGAATTTAATTTTAAAAGGTTCTTAATTCCAAGCATATGAGCTTCGCCACGTGGAATACAAAATTTATACAATCGACGAGAGCTAGATTTTAAGTCATAAGTGACCACGTTCACATTGAACTGAAGACTACCGTTGATTGCTGGAATAGTTTTGGACAGAATAGACAAACAAATCCAAAATGCCAAAATCTGATTATTAACATTAAACTCTCTAGATAACCAAAAATAACAATTATTATGTATTGTTGGAGTAAACAATAATGGATAAAAATAATTTCGTCAGATCGATCGTTGTTTAATCGTGTCCTCCGATAGTTCGCACCCAAAGACTCACGTCTCGATACCTTCACTCGACACTTTCGCGTGGGAGTATCCGGAAAGATTTAATCAATTCACGAATAAAAAGTACGAGCCTCGAACGTTCACATATAAATACAGCTGCGCTCGGAAATTAGCTTTAAGAATCGTTCGCTAATGAGGTGAATCGGCGGCTCGGTGCTTCGACTTCATTGCTTCGTTAGCGTTAGACCACCGATAAACGGAAATCGACTTTCTTGACCGGGAATACGGAGACATTGAAGCGAATATATATTACCCTCACATACCCGAAGTAGAATCGGTTCTTACAGTGTTTGGACGATACAAATTCAGTTCTATATCACTTATGTGATCGGGCTTACCGCCGGCCGTTGCGCAATAACTTCTTGTCTCCTCGTGGAAGCTTTTCTTTATTATTTTATCAGTCCCGCCGAGGAATTTCACCGAGGCTCGTGGCAAACTCGCCGATTCGCATGATCGATCGTCTGGAAATCGTGCCGAATTCGTTCGCGCGATTCGATCGAGAGAACAAATAAAACGAAAAAATAAAATAAAATAAAATAAACGCGCGCAATAATCCGTCGTCGGAGATCGAAAGCGTCGGAGGTAGCGATGCGTTTATGATTCCTATTGGAGAGACGGTTCGATGAAGGATAAAAGAAGAAAAATGAAATAATAATAACCACGGAACAAAGTTTGATGATCTAGATGTAATGTTATGTAAATAGTTTGATTTTTTATCGTCTTATGGGATGAAGAAAAAAATACAATCAATCGTTTTGTAATGGTTGGAGAAATCTATTGGAGAAATACCTTTAACTTATCATTAACGTCGAGGCGGTTCCGCTGATTAATTGTTCAAAAAATCGTAGTATTATTGCAATCATGTTTTTTTACTCTCACTTCAATTTATATCCAGCGTGAATAATATTTTTTTTTATGCATATACCATTTTTTTAATCCATTCTTCATGAATTAGGAGAATCAATTATATCTATTTAAATTCAATTAGTTATACCTTGTTCAAATTCAAATAAATTCCTGAGATTACAGATTTATCGTTCAAAGGAAACTATATTTTGATTTTATATGAATATCAATTTAATTAGAACATGGTCCGGAGCTCACCCAGTCGAATCCCCATTTATTGGAACAGGTCAATTTTTAACAATCATATATTCCTTTTATTATTTTATCGATGCTACGTCAATACAATTGTGAGATCATAATTTCTGGGTAATTTCTAGGTTTCTAGGTACAGAAAAAGATGGATTTATTTTTTCAGTACATGTCGGTTAAGGATTCCTCTATTTTCGTTGAATTATATATCATATACGTTTTCATTTAAAAAAAATGAATTTATATAAAACAGTACATAATATATGATTCAACGAAAACCCCGAAATCCTCAGTCATCACATCATGAATAAATAAATTAATATAACCGGGTGACATTGATGAATAATAACGAACTCGTAGTAATATCCGCCGAATTAAAATAATTAAAGATAATAACAATTGAGAGTGTTAACAATCCGATAATGTCGTTTAAAGCGCAAGTCTGTTACGGTAATACCGTTTTGCCGTAATAGCCCAAACTAAAAGGGTCATTATACGTTTATTCGTAAGCGCGGGGGAGTCCTGTTAGGTGATTCGTGACGTTGCGATCGTGACTCGACGTCGAGACCCGCCTGCGCTCTACCTTCGCGAGAATCGTTATGCGCGCGTACATGGCAATTGCTC
Organism: Sussaba pulchella; assembly: GCA_963971145.1. Taxonomy (NCBI): domain Eukaryota; kingdom Metazoa; phylum Arthropoda; class Insecta; order Hymenoptera; family Ichneumonidae; genus Sussaba; species Sussaba pulchella. Next base: position 4,535,266 of record OZ020175.1, on the reverse strand, counting down.
AAATTTACAAATCCAGTTCGGTCTCGGTCTGAAACTCTCGGCACTGACTCGGTAAGCGGATAAGAGACTGGCGGTTATGCGCGAGTCCGTGGTCACCGCAAACCATTCACCGATTCCGTTCGCTCTCGTGTTAACGCCGAGCTTATCTCCCGTATTACCTTAACGTATTACCGCAGCACCCACAAATCACAAAGGACCCCAAACCCCGCCCCCTGGATTGTCCATAGATACCGTATCAATATATGCGCGCGTTGTATGGGGCGAAATGGGACGGCGCGACCGAGAGAGATCGCCAGTTTTATTACTAAGTGCATGAAAAATACCGATGGTACTGAGAAATAAAATATTTAATTATTATACAGGGTGTACGGAAATAACCTTGTCGGTGTTAAGACGGAATATTTGTTGAGATTCGATAAAACGTTGCATTATCGCTCGGCTACTGCATCGTCGTAATTTGAGCATAGGAAAATTGAGATATGCCATCGAGCTACGCAAGATTTATCGATGATTTTGTGTGTCTATGATTTTTTTTTCTATTCGGCCTATCGTACTTAACGGTATAGTCAATTCGTATTCCGAACATCATTTACTCATGTCCGTGGTCGGGGTCACTAAAACCTGAAGGCTCGAAGGCTTCATATGATTCGGGTCAGTCTTCCAGTTGAGTCTCGATCTACCAATTTTTTTTTTTTTAATTTACACTAATTATCGAATTTGAAAAAAAATATTTGCCGTTGCCCGTTGATGTTAATCGCATTCTACCGTTCCATTTTGCCTCGGAATTTTTTGGTCTTTGAATGTATAGATATTGTAAAACGCGGAGTAGTGGGATATATGTGAGTCTAGTGGGAAAATGTACGTTCACGGCAAAACATTTTTGCAAGCTACGCCCTTTCGAATTGTGAACGCTAACACGACGACGGTGTAACCGCGCTCTCGAGATGTCGTACCGCTAACGGAACGTACAGATAGTTGCTCGCAATGTAACCGCGACGTGTATGCACGTTGCACTTCGTTACACTGACGTCATTTGAGACAATCTGCATAACAGATCTCTCCAATGGTTTTCTGCGTGCATGGAGTCGTGCTGAAAGATCGATGCGAATTTGAAGGAAAAAAAAAAAGAATTGGAACCTTTCTCTTGTGAGCAAAATACGTTCCAATCGTTGGCGACACAGGTACCGTTTCGACCCTTCGAAACTGACGCTGGGCGTCGTAGAATTGTTTGCGAGTTTTCGTTTTTGTTATAGATATTTGTTGAAAACGTGACGTGGGAAGATGAGAATTTTTTGTATGAGTCCTGTTCGGTTCTTTTTGTCCGTGCTCATGATTATTATTGTTGTTTGAATCGGCTTGATTGAGCTCTGGCGACGCGAGACTCAATCAGTTTTTGGGTTGCGAACAGCCAGGAGAAAAAAAATTACATTCGTAATTCGGGTCGAAGATTTTTAAAGGTTTTTTAAATCTTTGACTTTGAAAAAGAAAAAAATAGTGACAGTTGTCTTTTTTAAAAGTTGATCTCCTTTCTAATAGGTGACCGACGAATTTTAATTCGATTGGTGTATAGTGGGGTCGATTTGATCCAGGCCAAAATTTTAAAGTTCCCGCAGATCATTTGTTATTGTTACTTTCATAATAAATAATTCCGAAAACCTTATGTTTCAAAATTTTGTCGCAAAGTAGAAACCCTGAGATTCGTTTATGAATTTTTTTCAGATTTTGAGGATGACATTTTTTATTTTTTTAAACCTTGAGTCGATTTGACCCCACGATACACTTTCAGGGTGCGAAAAAGACCGATACGCTAATCGGGTTAAAAATGACATCTCTGACTTGAGTAACATTGTATCGCTTTGGAGCGTCTCTCATATTTGTTTCGTATTAAAAATAAAAGTCTCAAGAATTTCCGCAAAAATGGTCGAATGAATCTAATGAACAATTATTCCGTTTTTGATCAATCTTCAACAATACTAGCATATTACAATCACCAGGATATACCACTTACTTTTTACGCAATCAAAATTGAAAAAAAAAATTCATACCACTCTGTGGAATTTCGATACTTTTTGCAAATTTCAATTGGAAGAACATGGAAATATCTTCTCTCTTAATTTCGTTTCGATATATGCGCTCGATTCGGGTAATTAAAATAACCTGACCAACGGCTTCAACGATTCGGCCTGATTTCCATGTGTACGTTAAATCTGAAAAGTACTCGATTAATCGTTGCCAATCGTAAATACGTCGTTCAATCACTGAATCGAGACAGCCGTGAGAAATGTTGTTTTCCCGGTTAAGAGGTCACTGTCACTGTCGACGTTAATTCCAGTTTTCCGTGCGACACCAACGTGCAAAGCGTTAATTACAAATTCAACGATCGATCGATCAACGAAAAATCACGAAAAAAATATAAAACCAAAGCGTAAACGAAAAACGACGAACGGACTACGAAATACAATGTATAGACGGTTGAGTGCATTTACTCACGGAGTACAGTTGCTGGCCGATCGTTCGTGAATTAGAGCTGTCCTTGCTCTGGGAGGGAGCTAAGCACTGTTACCACTTACTCGATCATCGGAGCTCTTATAGCTCCTGCTGGTCCAGCTGGTCCACACCCGCGGAAGGGGTTGTCCCTCCCGGACGAAAAAAAAAAAAAATCCGCCTCTGGGAACACGAAACTTCGTCGCGGCTGCATTTCACCGCTGACAATGTCAAAATCAAACATTACCCGAAAATGCTCACTCTCGATGGAATTTCGAAAACAAAGTTCGAACCTCGCCGACTGATCATCGTCACGCTTCGCTACGAAGTGGCGAACGGCCGGATATTGTACCGAAGAAAAAGAAATTACGAAAAAATTCATTTGTTTATCATTCTTCTGCAATAAAAAAATAAATTGCGCAACATTGACGAAATAAGACCGCATGTGTTACATTCACGATGGTACAATTGAGGGAAAAATATGGTTAAAAATAAGAAAATATGGGTATTGACAAAATAAGACCACACGTGGTACATCGGCGATGGTATAATTGAGGGGGAAAAAGTTGTTAATAAAATTAAAAAAACATAATCAGACCAGCGACCACAGTGCAATTATGTAGCACAAGATCCTGCTTGAAATTACACACAACGCATTCCGCGTACATATTACTCACTGACGATAGTTAAAAATCGTTTCAACGCGTACAAACACAATGAATGAAAGTCAGACTGACAGGATAATTACGATAATTGCCGATCGGCACACAAAGTTACAAATCGTTGAAGCCTTGAAACCCTCGAGGTGTAAAAACATTTTTTATCATTAAAAAAATTCCAATAGTTTCGAGGTTCAAAAGTCGATTCAAGACAATCGTGAAGAAAAAAAACATAATAAATTGTCGTCAAAACGATAAACATTGCTTTTTTTTCATTTTTTCGTTTCGGTTTCTTTTAAATTTTATTTTAGTGACCGTGTCTGGAGGAAGAATTAGATGAAGAAACATGAGCCGCGACGAATGGAAGTTTCGTGGCTGCGTAAACGTGATATTCCAGATCTCGTTGGAGATCATTGTGCTCTCGATAAAACGATAGAAGTAGACACAGTTCGATAAGCGATTGAGGAATCGATTTCACTTTCATCCGTAACGCTTACCGCGCCGTTGTCGTTGTTGGCTGTCGTCGACGATTCAAGCTTGGTGGTACGTTTAATCGGCTGTAAATCCCATGATTGTGCATATATAATACCCGGACGTTGTATTTCGTCCGGCCTGCTTCTGTAGTCCCGGCTAATGCTGCGAGTGTCCTCGCGATATACCGTTTCTCGTTGAAATTTAAAGAAAGATAAAAAAATATATATCGACCATTCACAAATCCGTTGCTCAATTGCAAAGATAAACCTCGTATCCTGTCGGTGGATGAGATTTTTTTATGTATATTTCTCATTTCCCATGTATGTCACCGTGGTGTGAGGGAGCGATTGCGGCTGAGTCAATCGCATCCTTCACCGCACTAAGTAGTCCGCGTACAATCTATTGTTTTAATGCTGAGTTGTATACCTGTACTTGCTTGTATCGGCAGTTAAGTCGATGCAGCGAGCCGCAATTACTTTCTCTATGGATTTTCAACGTATAATAATATATATATATATACATACCGTCCCAGGATATTGTGCGAGTAATAATAGATTATAGATTACGTTTGCCGATTAATCGAGGGTAAACGCACGCGAGGCTCGCTCTTCTACATCCTATTTTCCGTTCACGCTGGCAATGACATAATTTATTCGGTCATACACTTTGTACGGGCGATATAGATGTCCACTGTGTCGATGAATGCACGAAAAAATGTAAAAATGGTTCCCGTGTATGAAGTGTGGACATTGACAAATATTTCAGCCTTCTGACCATTTATTCCATACGTTTCTAATGGAATTTCCCTGGGGGGGGGGGGGGGTGCATATGCAATTCCCGTACAGTCGACGCTTCGTAGAATCGTGGACTTTATGCTCCGGCGCGTTATAAGTAGATGAACTCTATTGCCAAGTGCCCCCATTCGACTCTGATAACGCCGATCGTCAGACAGCGACAAATATATGAATGTTGAACGAAGCGCATGCGCGACAATTCGGTGATTGGCCGTCGCTCATGCCGCCGGCCGTCTGGTTGAAGACCGCGGCCAATTGGCATCCTGAGTTTTCGCGCAGGAGTGGGGGAAAGGATCGTCTTACATCGCGATAGTTTAGGCGAAGAACGCAAGGAAAATGCGATGCTATGGAGCGCCTCTTTACATAGAGTCGACTGTACAATATGCAAGTCCTACGTTTACCTCGGTTCATTTCAGTCGTACAAGGCAAATTGAGGACTAAACTAGCGCGTGTCACAAAAATTGCCATTGAATAGAAAAATTTCCGTGCTAGGCACGATTACCTATTTCAACACTCAATTTAAAAATAAAAATTCTTTGAAATTTCGCGGCAGTTTTTTAAATTATACCGCTAACATGCTAATATCGCTTTGACCGATCATTGTTTTAGTCTCTACTCTAAATATTATTTTCCCATGTATGATCTACCGTGATGCAGTATAAAATGTAATGATTCTCGATGTAGGGTTAGAAAATAATGTTAATAAATTTTAAAAACTACAAAAGAAAATAATATACCATATTATTACATTATTATACTGAAATTATTATTATAGTTAAAATATAAACTTATCTAAACTGGTTAGCACAATCTATCGTGAAGATTTGCATTCTCTTAATGACCTCTCTTCACCTACAACGTGTGAAGTGTTACAATATCCAATAATTTCATGCAAGTAGCACGAGAGAGGAATTCGACGATCCAATAATCTTACTTATCGGATGGATTAATACGTGTTGCAATCTTTGTGGCCAGTGACACGCCTCGTCGCGTCGTCCTTCGCGTTCATCGATGACGGGAAAGGACGTTCCTCAGCTCGATCGAGAATCGTCTCCGCGGGCGTGTTCGATAGATCCCAGAATCTACGGAGAGAATACTCTCGATCTCATCGTGACGCTCGAACGCTCGATCGTTTAGGGTCCATGCGGGATCGGAGTGGGCGTAAGATCGGCGCACTCGACTCTCATGGGCATTACGGATCTGGAATACAAACTACTCGCGATTTCGCGAACGTACGGCAACAGGCGAAGAATTATACTTTCACGTATAATTATTTCATCGCCCGTGGGCTCTCTGTGAGTCAACATATCGATACAGGTTCCGTTGCATACGTTATGCGGTAACTGCGTCACGATCGTATGAATGCACGTAGACATTGAGCATTACATATATTCTAGCATGGGGATTTTTACGTGTAAAAATAAAACAAATTGAAGTAGGAAAAAATGTCCGATGAATAAAATACAAAAATAACAGAAGAAAATATAGCGCTTGAATAAATTAGTAAGTGAATTCATTGAACTAAATGGTTTTTAGTCGAAAGTATAATTAAGTAAGTTTAGAATCGTTTAATCAATTATTACGATTTTATGTGAGATTAAGAAAAAAAAATTGATTGTAACGAAATTAGCGTCAACTAGGTTTTCTGAAGTAATTATTAAAAATTGGAATAGTGGAAAATTACGGGAAAGATGATTGATTTTACGAATTCCTATTGTATCTCCGACACGAAAAAAGCAACAAACGACGATCGACATATTTTTCGAGGGAAAACATCGATTTGACGTAAGTATAGGTTTGGGAGATCCGACGGGATGTCATGATTGTCTCATCAGCGGGTTACTGACACCAAGATTTTTTTTTATAAAATCGCGACGGGTTACAGGAGGATGAGAATCTTCCGTACTCTGTACGTAGGTAAGAATAATTGTAACGATCCGAAATTATTGATGACATTTTTTTTTTTTTTTTTTTTCATTTGGCATTTTTATTCTTAGATTTGCGTTTTCTCTGTTTAACCACGATTAATAACGAGCGTTGAAACTTTGAAAGTGATGTTGCTTACACTCGGAATATCCGAGATCGAGAGCGTCCACTGCGACAGCGCGCACAGTCACACCAAGAACAGCGAGAAGGCGAGCAACATAGCCCAGAAAGCCGCACAGGAGGCGAAGGCCGCGTCGCAGGCTCAGAATATTGCTGGTCAGCAAGCGGCTCGTCAAGTACTTATTCATAACTACTAGGACGCACTAGTGTGCTAAACATATTCCAACATCCATCCTAGAATTATTAATCGCTTCACAGATCAGTATCAGAAACCTTTTAACGTCGGTAGACCTTTTTTTTTTATCACAGAACAATTTTTCATAGCATTCATTCGAGTTCCACCGAATTTTCAAAGTGTCGAATCAATCGCTTTATCAAATCTGCAGAAACGTGTCAAATGTAATTATGTTCGGCGCGTGAATGGCTCGCTGAAGGTTTGCAAAAGATTCGATTTAATTTGATGTTCGCACTGGAGAAAATATTTTTACGACTAGTGGCTGCAGTGACAAAAAAAAAAGAAATTATTCCGTAACGTTGCGCCGCAATCATCAGTTTGATTTTAACTTTCATTGACGATTTTTACATTTTTGCATGAAATATGATTTTTGATTCCCTTGAGAATTTTTACAATTTTACATAGAGTTTGATTTTGTAACCCGTTCATAACTTCTACAATTTCATATAAAATTAATTTTTGTTCTATCATTCTGTGAAGTTGTAAAGATGTTGATAAGAACATAAATTTCTCAGCAGCAGGTAATAGAAATATTGTCGAATGAATATATTTTTCCATCTTTTCATCTTTTCATCTTTTCATCTTTGACGAAACTACAACTGTTGTCCCAAAACATCTTTTTCTTATAGATCAATTGCGGTAAGCTTGATATCTCTGGAGCGGCTCATCTGCCATAAAAAAACCCAAAAAGATTTCGTTAGTACAATGTTAAACGCGACTCGTGAACGAAGGGCTTAGCGAAATTATGAAGGTTTAAAAAATTAGGTTTTACATCCAAAAATTATTTAAAAAATCGAAGATTCGCCAAAGTCTTCATTCATATGCGTTTGATATTATTATAACGAAATCTTTTTGGTTCTTGCATTTCAGATGAGCCAGCCTAGAGATATCATGCTCACCGCGAGTGATCTTAAAAAAAACGGTGTTTTGGAACAACAGCAACAGCTTTCCCAAAATTAAACATTTTTTAATAAAAAAATGCATATAAGTACCTCAATCTATGTTGTAATCGATACTGTATAGCGTATTTCAATAAAATTATATCAACATTATATTAACATTATATAACAAAAAAACCACGTTAATCCCTTAATTTTCCCGCCAACAACTAGTTATAACCCGTCAAACGCATCCGTGGGATCCAATGCAGCCAGAAATAAGCCTTTCGAGTTCTTGAAAATGAGAATGTGGTACTTCCGGGTAATTCGTCGCGGGGCGTGGTGGGGCGTCGATGAGGAATGGGCGGAGGGGCCGCTGTCAAATGGTTTTCTCGTCCGTAATCTTCTAACGACTCGAAAAATACAGGTAAAGTCTCAGCTCGCGGAGAAAGCCGTCCAAGCTGCCAAATCCGCCGCTGCAGCGCTGTCCGGTAAGGAAGCGATTGTCGATCAACTGCAGGAGGAAGTGAAGGAAGCCGAGTCGGTTGTTCGCGAGGAAACTTCGTCCCTGCAACAAACTCACAACAATGTTAAGGCTGCGCTGCAAGCGGCCAGAGATTCGCAGCAGCAGGTCAGCCGGTCAGATTTTTAAAATTCATTCACAATTCAATGACAATTAAAAAGAAAATGTAAATTCCGTAGAAAAATAAATATATAATAGATTAAATTAAATTTGATGCAATAAGCGACGTTAATTTTTTTTATTGTTTGTTATTAGCTCAAGACGTTGTCGCACGCTTTGCAGACGGGAAAATCAAATTTAGCGAATGCCCAGGCTGCTTCCCAAGGAGCCCAGAGGTCGTTGACCGAGAAGGAGGAACTACTGGAGGCCGCGAAGAGACGGGTCGACGAATTGGGTTCCCAATTGCGGAACGCTAAAACTGACCTCGCCAACACGAACCGCGCGACCATCCGGGCGAGTTCCGCGGCACGCGAAGCCACTCTCAACGCCAATAGGAATAAGAGACGACTGGAGAACGTACGAAACGACGTTTCCGGGAGTTCGAGGAGACACAGGAAATCTCGAGAAGTGCAAAGTGAGGGATCTCACGCACAGAAGAAGCAGATGAAAACGACGAATCTTGCTCAGAAAGCGGCGCTGGAGGCCAAGGCTGCCTCGGACGCCCAAAACATCGCTGGCGCACAGGCGGCTCATCAGGTTAATAATAATTAATGTCTTATGAAAGAATCGAGCAGAGCAAAAAAAATAAAAAAATCTTCCGCCGAATGGATCGAAAAAATGAAAGAAGTAAAAATATGGCTCGAGTGGATACACTACATAATACATTGAAGTCATTTTTTTTTAACTGGAAATTTTTAAGTCAAATTATCATCGTCGAATCGTTATCACAATTTTGTATTGGATTTGGAAGAAGAATTCATTATACAAGAATTGTTTATTCTTGCTTTACTTGGTTTACTGAAGTGACGATTGAGCATCGAAGGAGTTTGAAGTGAATGGAATAATAATTGCCACGGACGGTCCAAATATCGCTGGGGTACAGGCTGTTTATTGGGTTGATATCTTATGTGATAGGCAATCAAAGGGGAAAAACTTCCCTTTAATGGAAAGAAAACATTAAAAAAAAGAAAAAATATATTAAACGAATTAATTAGCTAAAGAATTTTTTAAACCCATTTGTTTTTACTAACAAATTATGGAGTCAAATTATCATAGTCGAATCGTTAGTACAATTTTAGTCAACAACAATAACCAGAGCGTGAAAAAAAATTATACCAAAATAACTTTCAATTAATTAATTGGAGTAATTATTATTAGTAATTATTATTGAGCATCGAAGGAGAAGGAGTTTACGGTTTATGAAAAAAATAGTTCGAACTCCCAAAACATTGTTGGTGCAAAAGTTGATATCTTATGATGTACCATCATCATCCTTATAATTTACTTCTCCTACATGAACGAGGACAGTATTTTAAAGTAAATATCGACACAATGTTTTTTACAATATTGAAAATCGTTTATCGTCTATAAATGTAAACTGAATTGTAATGGGCATTAAATTTGGTAGGTAAAAGCGCAGCTCGCGGAAAAGGCAGTAGAGGCGGCAAAGGCCGCGGAAGCGGCCCTGGCTGGTAAGGAAGCGATAGTAGAACAGCTTCAGCAAGAGGTGAAAGAAGCTGAGGCTGTGGTTCAGGAAGAGAGCTCCTCGCTTCAACAAACCCAGTCGAACGTTAATTCCGCAGTTTTGTCGGCGGAGGAAGCTCAACAAGAGGTAACCTCAAAAAAAAAAAAAATTTCGAACTAAATCGATTGATATTCAAAATCAATTTCTAAAGCCATTCTATTCTCATATTTTCACTACTTCCATGTCTTGAAATAAAATGTGAAAAAACGGTGACACGACTTTTCAACCCCGGACGAAATAACCAAATGACAAAATAACCCACCGACAAAATAACTGCGGACAAAATATCCGGGGACGAAATAGCCTGCCGATAATATAACCGCAACCAAATAACGATTAATATTTTTAATTTTCCGTGTTTTGTGTTTGAATTTTTTGTGTTTTATGATTTTTTATTTACTTAGATTATTTGGGTACTCGGTTATTTTATCGGGTTTGCTGGGGTTTTTTTGTCGTTCGGTTGTTTTGTCTGTCGGTTTTTTTATGCTTCGGTTATTTTGTCATTCGGTTGTTTTATGATTTGGTTATTTTGTATCGATATTTTGTCGAGCTTATTATGTCGCGATTATTTTGTCGCGGTTATTTTGTTGTCCGTTGAAATGTCGAGGAACGGTAAAAAACATATACCATAAATCATCGAACCCTTTTGAATGAAAATGGTTTTGATAAGAAGTGTTGATGAACACCCAACATTTTTCCTCTTCCGCCACAGAAGAATAAATTACTTTTCGCCACAACACAAAGGTTCACTAACGCACACAATGTTCATTCTAATTTAAAGTGTGAATTTGAATTCGAATTTGAATTTATTCGTTTCACAGCTGAAGACTTTGGCTCAAGCGGTACAAATGGCCAATGCGAATCTGGGAAACGCCCAAGCGACTGCGGAGGGAGCGCAGCAAGAATTTGCCGAGAAACAACAGTTGGTCGAGGCAGCGAAGCATCGCGTTCAGGAACTTTTGAAAGAGACGCAATGCGCCAAGAACGATTTGTCTAACACGAAGCAAGCGGCTATGAAAGCCGATGCTGCGGCTCATGATGCAAAAGCCAACGCGAATCGCAACAAGCGAGGTCAGATCGTCGCTCGTCAAGCTCAAACGTCGAGCTCGGATACGGAATATGAGGACAATTGATAATTGCGTATGATCGATTGTTAATTTTCTGCATGTTATTGATTATTCAATTAGTATATAACGAACGAAAATAAAAATCGGAACTCAATGCATCAAGTGCGTTATTTTGTATTTACGATATCCGTTCGCCAGGCGGACGAATCGTGAGCTCGGGTACTTGACCTCTGTGCGGCCCGCCGATAACGTAGACAACTGCGTTAGCAACGTCCGTAGGTTGGAGGCCAGACGGAAATGCTGTTGTCGGCGGTCATTGGCGTCTTCGCCAATTGACCGAAATTGAATTGATTGAAATGATTGTATTCGATATATTGTTAATAGAAACGAAATAAGAATAAGAAGATAAGATACGAAAAGAAGGATGGAAGCTTGATATGACAAGGGCGTTATTTGGTTATTACGATGTCTTCCCTGCATTTTAATGATCATTTAATTATACATCCGATAGTGCAATGTTTCGACCACCAATTATATAACCGAAAAGAAAAATGGAAACTTGATACATCAAGTTCGTTATTTTTTTTTTAAGATGTCTGCTCGCCAAGAGGACGAATCGTAAGCTCGTGTACTTGAACTCGGTGTGGCGTGCCGATAACGTAGACAATTGCGTTAGCAACGTCCTCGGCTTGGATGCCTGTCATAGCTAATACTTCGGCTGGATAGTTGTCGCCCTCGGTCATTGCCGTCTTCACGAATCCAGGACTTATGCTCTTGAATAATGATTAAAAAATAATAATAATAATAATAATAATAATAACAATAACGAAATGTAAATTTGCGATGATAAATGATGATAACAAATTATCGTATATAAAAAGAATGTAATGGAACGTAGTGATTTGGAGTTCTTACGGTGAATCGTATCTTGTCGCCCATATTCTCACGGATAAGAGATTCCGTGATTGCGGTAACAGCGTGCTTGCTCGCAGGATAAATGTTGGTTTTTAACTCGCCGAATACGTAAACCCTGTGGCCCTGAAGACTGTTTATATTCACCACGTGAGCCTCGATCTTGGATTCCTTCATCGACTTGAGTGCCTCTTTCGTGCAGTACAAAAGGCCCATCACGTTTAGGTCGAATGTTTTTTTCCAATCTTCGCTCGTTGTTTCTGCAATTTTGGAAATGAAAATAAACAAATTTTCATTCCGGACGATGAATTGATAGGCCTGGAAAATACTTTAGAAATTATGAGATGGTCTTACCGAGAATACTGCCGGTTATTAAGACACCAGCGTTGTTCACCAGTACGTGAACCGCACCAATATTTTTTTTTATGGTTTGGAAAACCTCGATGACTTTTCGCTCGTTTGTTATATCACACTCTATACCATGGAATTTACCCTTTGCACCCTTCGTTGCCGCTTTTACCGCCCCCTGTATAAAATAATGAAAAAATTAAGTAATTCCAATATCTGTTAAATTTCAACTTAAAAACATTTGTACGATTTTATGCTTCAAAATTCGATTTTATTTCTTTTAATTTTGAAATATCTTGATTTTTCTCAATTCCAGTGCAATCACTCGAGTTATCGTCCGGTCATCCATATCAAATCTGGTATTCGTTGTTTCGAAACATCGTCACTGCAGGAAAGTCGTAAAAAAGTTCTTGCAACGCGTCATACCTCCATTACTGCTTTTCGCCGAGCAAGACCCACGACGATCATTCCCTCCCGCACGAGTGCTATCGAAGTGGCCAAGCCGATACCAGCCGACGACCCAGTCACAACAGCAACTTTTCCAGCCCAACGATCCATAATTCTGCGCTGGAAAGACGACACGGTATGCTTGTAAATCCTCTGTACGTCGACGGGCGACTGACTGCTTATTTAAAACGGAAATTCCTGTACTCGTTTCCACTTCCGAGCACGTGATAATAACGTAATCAACCTCACGCGAGCTACACTTCATCGTTCAGTCTCCAATAGCAATGGCAATAGACGCGAAACGAATACAATGATTCGGCCGTTTCCATCACCGTGGACGCCTCATCCATCCCACAATTAGCCGTCAAGATTGAACGACTAATTTGTTTCTGCAAATGACAATGTCTTCATTGATAAATGACTCGAGAAGAATTTCAGCACTTGAAACCTTCGCGACCGTACTTTACTCGCTAGGTATTTGCAATGTTGACGGGCATACGCTGTTGAAACATTCGACCGTGTGGGTATAACCATGAGTCGGCTATTTCGGCTATATTATACTTCCAAACTACTCTGCACTGTGTAATTCGACAGCAGAGCGACGCTCACGCATGCGGGTGTGTTTTGTATCGAGAACGGTCGCAACTTGTCGGAGAACGCTAGCTGTTTTTGAATCGTAACGTCGTCTGATATGAGCCTTCCATCCGACCAACAGCAGTCTCGTTACGTCCTCTATAGTGAAAAGAAGCCGCGCGAGAAATGTTCAGAAATTTCGGAATCGCTCGCGATTGGCTCGCGAAGAACAGCGAAGTTTGGGAATTCTTTGAGTGGGCCATTGATTGATGTCCATCTCTTCATCTTGTTGAAGCGAAGCTTCTTACAAAAAGGTAAGATAGCGAGCTCGGCAATTTTTTTCGTAAAGATTGGTTAGGTAGGGGTTGGGGGTCGCTAATGAATATAAGCTCAAGGCCTTGCGCTGTCTCCTTTTCACTCTTGCTGCGGAATATATATGCGATTCCGCTACGTTTGCGGTGTTGCTCTTCTCCTCTCGCTGGGAGCTGTGCGATCTACCGGATTTGCCCGATAAGAGGCCCACGCGAATGCTGGCCCATCGGCCAATGCGAAACTGGGAAACGCCGAAGCGACTGCAAAGGAAGCGCAGCAAAAATGTGCCGTGAAGCAACAGTTGATCAAGGCAGAGGAGCATCGTGCTCAGCAGCCTTTGAAAGAAACGCAGATACGCGAAGTACGACATGTCCAACATGGAGCAAACGGCTATGAAAGCCGATGCTAAGGCGCTGGGAGCCAAGGGAAATGCGAATTGCAACAGGCGAGGTCAGTTCGTCCCTCATTAAGCTCTAACGTCAAGCTTGAATACTTAATACGAGAACAATTGATAATTGCATTAGATTGATTGCTAATTATTACATACGAAACGGAATGAAAAACAGGAACTTAATGTGTCGAGTGCGCTGTTTGGTTCTCACAACGTCTTTTCTGTATTTTATTGAGTATTCGATTATTATATAAGAAACGTAAAGAAACACGGAAACTTAATACATCAAGTGGGTTATTTTGTTTTCACGATGTCTGCTCGCCGAGAGGACGAATCGTGAGCTCGTGTACTTGAACTCGGTGGGGCGTGCCGATAACGTAGACAACTGCGTTAGCAACGTCCTCGGGTTGGAGGCCAGACAGAAATGCTGTTGTCGTCGGTCATTGGCGTCTTTACGTATCCCGGAGTGATGCTCTCGAATAATAATAACAATGATAATAATTATAATAATAATAGAGAAACGACAAGAATAAACATAATGACAATAACACCAGCAAAATGAAAATTAGAGTCGACGAATAATGATAATAAATTATTGTTCAGATAATAGCATATTAAGCAACGGACTTCGGAAAGCCGTCATTACCCACGAGTAGCTTATACTATTTTTCTTTACGAGTGCAAGAAGACGCCCGCAAGAGCTGTCCCTTCATCGTTTGGAAGATACGTGATCTTCCACGGTTTTTTCATTATCCACTGTGACTAACTTCTCAGCGTGGGTAATGTAGTCAAAATCGCACGCCTGCGTAGACTTCTCCGTAGAGGATAATTCGTTTATCTCAAATTCTGAGGTAAGAGTTTTCAAGTTTCAACTCGGAGCTCTCGTGAATTATCACAAAGCGATTTGCAAGTTCCAACTTGCAGCCTTAGTGAATTCTGAGTAAGTGACTTTCAAGTTTCAACTTGCAGCTCTAAAATTTCATTTAATTTGGAAATTTTTTTAAATCTTTCAATTCTTCTTAATTTTAATCCAATCACTCGTGCTATTATCCGGTTATTCATATCGAATGACAAATTTTTTCTCCCGAAACATTGTCATCGGACAATATTGAAAAAGTGTTATCGAAACGGCCAAGTCTATGCCACCCGACGACCCAGGCACAACAGCAAGTTTTCCAGCCCAACGATCTATGATTCTGCACTTCAAAGACGTCCCGATATGCTTGTATATCCTCTCAACGTCGACGAACAACTGACCGCTCGGATTAAACGAAAATTCCTTTGCCCGTCCTCACCCCCGACTAAGCGATAATCGCGTAATCAACGTCACTTGACCTGCACTTTATCGCCCGCTCTTCGGCAGTGGGACGAGTTTTGATTTGTAGCGCAAAACGAACACAATCATTTGACCGCGTCTGGCACCGCAGACGACTCTCATCTACTCCACATTTAGCCGACAGAATTGAACGATTCATTCGTTCTTGAATAATAACAACGTCATCATTGATAAATGACTCGAGAATGATTTCAGCACTTGGAAACTTCTTGACCTTGTAATGATCTTTTATTTTGTTTTTAATGATCAAATAACACGACAGCGGAATAAGAAAACGAAGTTAACATTCGTGCGTTTGAAATTTTATGTATATATGCGTTTCAATCTTCAGGCAATGACGGACATGTGCAAATAACAGAGCGATCACAATAATGACCGCCACGGTCGATATTCGAACATAAATCATATTATTTACATGTAATAGTACATCACGAAATTTAAACGACATACACCAAAGAGAGGCAAAGATATGGATGTAAAGCAAAGAAATAAATAAAATGAAATGAATGATACAAATAAAATAACATACGAGTATAAGTGCTTCCGGCATAAAACGTATTTATTGTTCAATTACTTGTTTTTTCTGATTACCCGCTTCACTTATGATCGACTCGTGGATTTATTTATATTGGCGGGGAGCGAAGTATATTTGGCCCCTATATTTTCACCCTACATGGGTATGCACTACCCGTCATTCGGAACAGGTTGAAACTGCGAAAGTTCGAAGCTCCGACGCTGCGAAATTTCGAAAGTGTAATGTTTCGACCACCAATACTTCGACCGAGCGACGAACCGAAGTGTCACGCATCCGAACGGATGACGCGCGAATATTAAAAATATATATGTAAGCTTTGTTTCGCGTTAAAGAGCGAAACTCGTCTTGCTCAGGAGTAAAGGGTTTAAAATAACGACAGTATAGAATGCGAGTATGGTTGTATATCAATTGGCTTGAATTTATTGGTTGGTCAGGATAAGGGTAAGAATATTCTAAGTTAAAAGGAAGATGCGCGACTACTCTGAACAAATTATATAATTATTTTTTCGAGTGTGAAAATCTTCGCTTATCACAAATACGCTAGTCGTCGAGGTGATGCCTGTAGGACCCAAGAATGTCGAGCTCGGACACGAAATACGAAGAAGCATGACAATTGTATTCGATTAATTGTTAATTGTTATATAAGAAACGAGAAGAAGGATGGAAGCTTGATATGACGAGTGCGTTACTTGGTTATGACGATGTCTTCCCTGCATTTTAATGATCATTCAATTATTATATAACCGAAAAGAAAAATGGAAACGTGATACATCAAGTTCGTTATCTTGTTTTTAAGATGTCTGCTCGCCAAGAGGACGAATCGTAAGCTCGTGTACTTGAACTCGGTGTGGCGTGCCGATAACGTAGACAATTGCGTTAGCAACGTCCTCGGCTTGGATGCCAGGCATAGCTAATACTTCGGCTGGATAATTGTCGCCCTCGGTCATTGCCGTCTTCACGAATCCCGGACTTATGCTCTTGAATAATAATTAAAAAAAAAAAAAAAAATAATAATAATAATAATAATAATAATAATAATAATAATAATAATAATAATAATAATAATAATAATAATAATAATAATAATAATAATAATAATAATAATAATAATAATAATAATAATAATAATAATAATAATAATAATAATAATAATAATAATAATAATAATAATAATAATAATAATAATAATAATAATAATAATAATAATAATAATAATAATAATAATAATAATAATAATAATAATAATAATAATAATAATAATAATAATAATAATAATAATAATAATAATAATAATAATAATAATAATAATAATAATAATAATAATAATAATAATAATAATGATAATGATAATAATAATAATAATAATAATAATAATAATAATAATAATAATAATAATAATAATAATAATAATAATAATAATAATAATAATAATAATAATAATAATAATAATAATAATAATAATAATAATAATAATAATAATAATAATAATAATAATAATAATAATAATAATAATAATAATAATAATAACAATAATAACGAAATGTAAATTTGCGATGACAAATGATAATAACAAATTATTGTATATAAAAAGAATGTAATTGAACGGAGCGATTTAGAGTCCTTACGGTAAATCGTATCTTGTCGCCCATATTCTCACGGATAAGAGATTCCGTGATTGCGGTGACAGCGTGCTTGCTCGCAGGATAAACGTTAGTTTTCAACTCGCCGAATACGTAAACCCTGTGGCCGTGAAGGCTGTTTATATTCACCACGTGAGCCTCGATCTTGGATTCCTTCATCGACTTGAGTGCCTCTTTCGTGCAGTACAAAAGTCCCATCACGTTTATGTCGAATGTTTTTTTCCAATCTTCGCTCGTTGTTTCTGCAATTTGGAAATGGAAATAAACAAATTTTCATTCCGCGCGATGAATTGATAGGCCTGGAAAATACTTTAGAAATTATGAGATGGTCTTACCTAGAATACTGCCGGTTATTAGGACACCAGCGTTGTTCACCAGTACGTGAACCGCACCAATATTTTTTTTTATGGTTCGGAAAACCTCGATGACTTTTTGCTCGTTTGTAACATCACACTCTAGACCATGGAATTTACCCTTTGCACCCTTCGTTGCCGCTTTTACCGCCCCCTGTATAAAATAATGAAAAAATTAAGTAATTTCAATATCTGTTAAATTTCAACTTAAAAACATTAGTACGATTTTATGCTTTCAAAATTCGATTTTATTTCTCTTAATTTTGAAATTTCTTGATTTTTCTCAATTCCAGTGCAATCACTCGAGCTATTGTCCGGTCATCCATATCGAATCTCGTATTCGTTGTTTCGGAATATTGCCACTGCAGGAAAGTCGTGAAAAAGTTCTTGCAACGCGTCATACCTCCATTACTGCTTTTCTCCGGGCAAGACCAACGACGATCATTCCCTCCCGCACGAGTGCTATCGAAGTGGCCAAGCCGATACCAGCCGACGCCCCAGTCACAACAGCAACTTTTCCAGCCCAACGATCCATGATTCTGCGCTGGAAAGACGACACGATATGCTTGTAAATCCTCTGAACGTCGACGAACGACTGACTCCTCAGTTTGAACGGAAATTCCTTTACACGTCCCCACCTCCGACCACGGGATAATCACGTAATCAACCTCACGCGAACTGCACTTTATCGCTCATACTCCGGCAATAGACGCGAAACTAATACAATGATTCGGCCGTTTCCATCACCGTGGACGCCTCATCCATCCCACAATTAGCCGACAAGATTGAACGACTAATTTGTTTCTGCAAATGACAATGTCTTCATTGATAAATGACTCGAGAAGAATTTCAGCACTTGAAACCGTCGTGACTGTACTTTACTCGCTAGGTATTTGCAATGTTGACGGGCATACGCTGTTGGAACATTCGACCGTGTGGGTCTGACCATGAGTCGGCTATTTCGGCTATCTTCTACTTCCAAACGGCTCGACAGTTCGTGTTTAAATTTTACATTTTCGTCCGAATAATTGAAGCTACTATATATGGAAATTTTCGAATTTTCATACTATGTACTTTGACACAAGTGTCATACGTCCTCAATACAGATGGATGGAGGAAAGAGGAAAAAATAGAATGAAAAATTGTTCTTCAAAATATTTTTCGATGCGTCATCAAATGAAACTGCGTAGTTCGGAAATGTTTAATTGCAGGTTGATACATTGTGCGATAGGTACACATTTACGGTGATAATCGGATGCTCGTTACGCTGTACATTGTCCACGGCGAACCTCTGCACTGTGTAATTCGACAGCAGAGCGACGCTCACTCACGTATGCGAGTGTGTTTTGTATCGAGAACGGTCGTGACTTGTTGGAGAACGCTAGCTACTTTTGAATCGTAGCGTCGCCTGATATGAGCCTTTCATCCGACCTACAGCAGTCTCGTTACGTCCTTTATAGTGAAGAGAGCCGTGCGAGAAATGTTCAGGAATTTCGGAATCGCTCGCTATTGGCTCGCGAGGAATAGCAAAGTTTGGACATTCTTCGAGTGGACCATTGATTGATGTCCATCCCTTTATCTTGTTGAAGCGAAGCTTCTTACAAAAAGCCAAGACAGTGAGCTCGGCAATTTTTTTCGTAACGGTCAGTTAGGTAGGGGTTGGGGGGCGCTAATGAGTATAAGCTCAAGGCCTTGCGCTGTCTCCTTTTCACTCTTGCTGCGGAATATATATGCGATTCTGCTACGTTTGCGGTGTTTCTCTTTTCCTCCCGCTGGGAGCTGTGCTATCTACCGGATTTGCGCGATAAGAGGCCCACGCGAATGCTGACCCATCGGCCAATGCGAATCTGGGAAACGCCGAAGCAACTGCGAAAGAAGCGCATAAAAAATGTGCCGTGAAGCAACAGTTGATCAAGGCAGAGGAGCATCGTGTTCAGCAGCCTTTGAAAGAAACGCAGATACGCGAAGTACGATATGTCCAACATGAAGCAAGCGGCTAATATGAAAGCCGATGCTAAGGTGCATGAAGCCAAGGCCAATGCGAATTGCAACAGGCGAGATCAGTTCGTCCCTCATTAAGCTCTAACGTCGAGCTCGAATACTTCATACGAGAACGATTGATAATTGCATCAGATTGATTGCTAATTATTACGTACGAAACGGAATAAAAAACAGGAACTTGATGTGTCGAGTGCGATGTTTGGTTCTCACGATGTTTTTTTTGTATTTTATTGAGTATTCGATTATCATATAACAAACGTAAAGAAAGACGGAAACTTAATACGTCAAGTGGGTTATTTTGTTTTCACGATGTCTGCTCGCCGAGAGGACGAATCGTGAGCTCGTGTACTTGAACTCGGTGGGGCGTGCCGATAACGTAGACAACTGCGTTAGCAACGTCCTCGGGTTGGAGGCCAGGCATAGCTAATATTTCGGCTGGAAAGTCGCCGCCGTCGGTGATTGCCGTCTTCACGTATCCCGGACTTATGCTCTTGAATAATAATGATAATAATAATATAATATAATAATAATAAGAATAATAACAATAATAATAATAATAATACTAAATATAATAATAATAATGATAATACTAAATATAATAATAATAATAATAATACTAAATATAATAATAATAATAATAATAATAATAATAATAATAATAATAATAACAATAATAATAATAATAATAATAATAATAATAATAATAATAATAATAATAATAATAATAATAATAATAATAATAATAATAATAATAATAATAATAATAATAATAATAATAATAATAATAATAATAATAATAATAATAATAATAATAATAATAATAATAATAATAATAATAATGATAAAATTAACGACGACGTATAATAATAATATATTATTCTATAAATTAGACAGAGTATATATGAAGTTCTTACGGTAAATCGTATCTTGTCACCCATATTCTCACGCACAAGAGCTTCCGTGATTGCGGTGACAGCGTGCTTGCTCGCAGGATAAACGTTGGTTTTTAACTCGCCGAATACGTAAACCCTGTGGCCCTGAATGCTGTTTATATTCACCACGTGAGCCTCGACCTTAGATTCTTTCATTGACTTAAGCGCCTCCTTCGTGCAGTGCAAAAGTCCCATCACGTTTAGATCGAACGTCTTTTTCCAGTCTTCGCTTGTTGTTTCTGCAAATATGGAGATGAGAAAAGAACGACAAATATTTTTTTTCCGGCCCGCTGAACTTATATGCTTTGAAAAAGGTTTTAAAATTCTAAAATATTTCCTACCGAGAATAGTGCCGGGTACTATGCTACCGGCGTTGTTCACCAGTACGTGAACCGTACCCATATTTTTTTTTATGGTTTGAAAAGCGTCAATGACGTTTTGCTCGTTCGTTATGTCACACTCTAGAGCATAGAATTTACCCTTTGCACCCTTAGTCGCGGCTTTCACCGCTTCCTGCATTGAATAATTGAAAAATGGAGTAATTTAATTATTTGTTCAATTTTAACTTTAAAATATTTGAAAAATGGAGTAATTTGATTATTTGTTAAATTTCAACTTTGAAATATTTGAAAAATGGAGTAAGTTGATTATTTGTTAAATTTTAACTTTAAAATATTTGAAAAATTGAGTAATTTGATTATTCGTTAAATTCCAGCTTAACAATATTTGAACATTTTTATGTTTTTGAAATTTGATTTAATTTCTTTTTATTTCGAAAATTTTGGATTTTTCTCAATTCCAATGCAATTAATTTCTCCATTGTCTGGTCATCCATATCGAATCTCGTATTCGTTCATTCGAAACATTGTCACTGCAGCACAGACGTAAAAGAGTTCTTGCATCGCATCATACCTCCATTACTGCTTTTCGCCGAGCAAGACCCACGACGATCATTCCTTCCCGCACGAGGGCTATCGAAATGGCCAAACCGATACCACTCGATGACCCAGTCACAACAGCAACTTTTTCAGCCCAGCGATCCATGATTCTGCACTTCGAAGACGACCCGATATGCTTGTATATCCTTTCAACGACGACGAACAACTGACCGCTCGGATTAAACGAAAATTTCTTTGCTCGTCCCCGCCCCCGACTGAGCAATAATCACGCAATCAACGTCACGTGACCTGCTCTTTATCGCCCGTTCTCCGGTAGTGGGACGACTTCGTTCTCCAGCGCAAAACAAGCACAATAATTCGACCGTTCCCAGCATCGCATATGACTCATCCATCCCACAATTAGCCGACAGCGTTGAATGATTAATTTGTTTCTGCATAATGACAACGTTTTCATTGATAAATGACTCGAGAATGATTTTAGCACTCGAAACCTTCTTGAATTTATTTCTGCCTCTCGTTCGGAATTCGCACGTTTGAGTGGCATTCCCTGTTGGAACATTCGAATGTGTGTGCCATGCGTCGGCTATTTTCAGCTCACTTTGCGTATTTTCTTGTACCTCAGGTTTAACGATGCATCATACATTGGTACAATCCCAGTCAAATCTACGTTAATCGGAGAAATCTTGATTGTAATAACTTTGTTGATGTTACAAAAATTCGTAAGCATAGAATATCGCCAAATAGATGTTATTGAACTTTTTATATCATTTTTTTACTTTTTCAAAATCGCTAATAGAGTATAGATACTCAACAATATTCATGAATTTCAGGGGAAAATTTTGGTCTCGGTTACGCCTCGATTTCAATAGTAAAAAAAAAAAATTTTTGTTTTGGGATTTTCGTGGGTTTTGTGACAAGAAGCCCATAGAAGTGTGATTCGTTTTTGAATTTTCAAGGTCCTCATGGTGTACTCAAATGGACGCCCATGAGCTTCTTAACGGAAACAAGTGTATTTTGAAATAATACTTATGGAATTAAAGACATTTCTATGTCAAGTGCTGCAGCAACATGCAACATGCAGTATAAAATCAAAAATGATTCTCATGATCTTACCAAATAATAAATGTATAAGACAAATGTTAGTTGCAAGGCGATATTTAATTGTATTAGTAATTTTTATTTAGAAGCAATGCATAGAGCAATCCGTTTATTTTGGAAAAATTGTTGTTGCCCGCAAATAAATAAGCAGTTATGGTTGCCCGCAGATAATAAGGGTCCGTAAAGTGAGATATCAGAGGAAATTTTTAAATCATTTTCTGAATGTTTAGAAATTATTATAAATTGTGATAGCCAGAAACAATGAAATACTTATGGCAATACTGTACTATTAGAGGTTTTTTTCCTGGCGTTGGTAGTTCTGGTCACTGTTCTCCGCGCCGCAATGCTCTGTGCATACCGACGTCCACGTTGAAGCGACTATTTTAGGTTCCACGAGAGCATAGCGTGATAACGGAATAGCGAAAATTGAATTTGCGCCGTACATCGGGCGGTGCAACGATGCCACGTCTCGGCAGTCAGATGACCGAAAAATTACAAGCTAGACTGATTTCCTCGCATTTTTGTGCATTCCTCGAAAATCAAGGGGTCGATCTCGGTAAATTTTTTTCCGGACATTTATCAATTTGTATTCTACACGCCGGTAATAGAAACAATAGTTAATCTTGGTTACATGCGTTTACCGTCCGCACCTGGTGAAATGTGACGATTTTCAATAAGAATACATGTTAAACTTCATGCAGCTATGATTCCGAAACGAGTCGGGTAATTTTGTTGAAATTCGGTTAATAGACGTAGATTGATATTTCAAAAACAAAAATTACGAGATTATTGAAAAGATAATGTTTTTAGATGCCCCTGCGATGGACAGAAATAGTATTTACAATTTTTTTTCACGTTCTTCATCCAGTGAGGTATCCTTGAATATATCTCCTAAAATGCAGCAACAAAGTTTTCACGACCTTTTGATTTTAACCCTTCAGTGACGAGCTTTTTGATTTCAAAACCATTATTCCCCCCTCCCCCTTCCGCTAAATTATATGAACTATCGATCCGAAAGTCTGAAAAAATTCTACAACATAGCTTTTAATTAGTGTTTCAAATAAAAATTATTATGAACACTGCAGCTAAAATAGTTAATGTGAAATAAAAAATATCTCTTCATCGAAAGCAATCAACTTCGTCAAGGTGGAATAGCTCTTATTGCTTTTCAGGAAAAAAACATGAGGGGAGACTATCATGTGGGTTCCCTATACACTCTGGCTTGTTTCCTTTTCTTCACATTCAAAAAAATTAGTTTATATTTTTACTCTGGAATAAACCGTCGAGCGATCTTGATACGAAATATACTCGAATAGACGATGGACTACAAACGCTCTCTCTTCTCTCGCTCCGCAGCGAGCGCCGATAGCGATTTCGCCTTCGCACTGGGCGATGTAGTCCATCCTCTCAATAACAGGACAGCACTCTACCATTCCCAAATCCATCGTCCTCGGTTGAACTCCCCCTACTCCTACGAGTATCGTCGGAAATATTTATGTGCGATCTGAATACGAAGTGGATTATCACGTAAGAGGACTTGGAGGAGACAATAAAGCGTGATTTGGAATCCGGAGATCAGAGATCAGAACGAATAACAGGATCTCGGAATAATTTCCTTGTAAAATAACAATACTGCATTATTCTGCTGGAAAGGAGGGGGGGGGGGGGGGGGGGGGACTTCGTATTTCATGTTTGTTAGAATTTTCTGACGTGCAAGCAGGTGGAAGAGGTGAATATGTGGTGGCATGCGAGGTCGAGTTGAGGATGCTTCACGCATACAATCCAAGCTAAAAGTACGTTAATCTGAGAAACCTCGATTATAACAACTTTGTGAATCATTCTTAAGCAGAATGTCGCAAAAATTGATGTTATTACAGCTCCGATAATATTTTCTGACTTTTTTTCAACCGCTAATATCGTATTATTAGCGATATTGATGAATTCTAACGAAAAACTTCTCGGTGAGATTATGTCCTGATTTAAGTAGCCAAGAACGAATCACTCGCAAATGTTAATCGAGTTTCAAACGCTTGGGTATTTTTCAAAAATGTTAATACGAGTCGGAAAAAGTTAGACAACGAGAGATCGTTTGAAGATTATCTGCTACATGCTCGGAGAATATTATCAATCGTGATAGCCCGGGACAATAAAACGTGGCAACGCCGTACTATGTGAGTTTGTCGCTCTAGCGTTTGCAGTCTTGGTTGCTGTACTCCGCGACGCAATGCACAATCGGTGCATCGGGACGGTTACGCCAAAGTGCGTATTTTATAGGTAACATGACAGCAAAATCTCATGACATTTCTTTTACATTTATTTTACAACATTAGTTACATTTATTTTACATTACATGATTTTACAACAAAACATTTATCACATTAACATTAACATTTATTTTATTTATTTACATAAACATTGACAAGGACATTTATTTTCGTTTCAAGAGGAAATGCGGGTAAAAAAACTGTTTAAGTAATGTAAAAAGTTTTCGTAAAATGATGAGAAAATTATTCTGATTTGTGAAGACGGTTTTTCAATATCTGCCTACTCGCGGAAGATAAACGCATTTGTTTGAGATAGCGCGAATTGAACGCACGCCGTACGGCGTACAGAGCAACGTTGCCACGTCTTAACAGTCCGATGGCCGAAAAACTACAAAATAACAATCTGTTTTTATCATTAAATCAGATGATTAACGATCTGCATTCTACACACCAGATTCCTGAAAATATATCAATATCTTTTGTATGCTTTTACCGTCTTACACCGCCGGAGTGTGTAATTTTCCCATTAGATTATACTCTAACTTTATACAGCTGTAAGTGCCGAACAAGTAGGTAAATCATGTAAAAATTTTGCAATTTTTTTCCGAATAATAAAAGCTAATATTTGGGAAAATCTCAAAGTCATACGTTCTTATTGCAGATATGTCGAAGAAGTTAAAGAAAATGGAATTAAAAAAAATATTTCTTTATAATATTGCTCGATGGATCATCGTATGAAACTGCGTAGTTCGGAGATATTTAATTGCAGGTTCGTACATTTTGTAGTCAGTAGACACATCTACAATGCTAGTCGGTCACGTGTGTCACGCTGTGCATTATCCATGGCGAAGCTCTGCGTTGCGCGATTCGAGTGTTGAGCGACGCTCACGTATGCATGCGTGTTGTGTATCGAGAACGGTCGTAACGTGTAGAAGAACCTTAAGCCGGCTTATTTCGAATCGTAATGCTGCGTGATATGAGCTTCTCCACGAGCTTACAACCGTCTCATTCGTCTTCTTTAGTGAAAAGAAGTCGGAGGAAATATGTTCAGGAATTTTGTAACCGATCGAGAATGGCTGACGAAGAACAGCAAAGTTTGGACACATTTTAAGGTTATGCGATACATATTTCTCTCGTTCTCTCTCGTTCCACCGCAACCGCCCAAGGCGCTGTGTCACTCGCACTTATGGCGACCCAGTCTATGTATCGGCTCACCTTAAGGTGAGGGACTACATCGGCGAGTGCGAGAGAGATAGCTGCAATCATGGCAACCCGTTGTTTGTCGCCACAATTGTTCTGTCGAATGAAACACGGTTCTTACATCACGCGGCTGAACATTGTGCATGATGCAAAGACAGTCTTTTATTCGACAAAACAATTGGGGCTCCGAACAATTGATTACAGTTTTCTGTTACCGACTGAGCAGTATCCCATTACCTTAAGTGGGCTTGAAGTGGAACTTTTTACAGAAAGGTGAGACAGCGCGTTCGGCAGCATTTTGTAGTAACGGAAGTGAGGAGTGGGTAGGGGGAGATAATCCGCACCAGTCAATGGCCTTGCACTGTCCCTCTTCTACTCGGGCATGGAGACTAGAGGTAAGGAGTACGCACGAAAGGCAAAAAGATGTTCCCGAAAACCGATATGATATGAGCACCACTGAGCTCAATCACGAACCGAGATGAAGTTAGCACCGATTAAAGCGAACGCAGCCCTATTTCTCTTATAAACGATTATTAAAGAAATATACAACGAAATTCTCTTATTAACGTACAACGAAACTGGTGCGATAAGGGTTGCTTTCAAAATAGCCGTTACTGAGCGCGAGAAACGCGTCGTCGTTGAGAACCGCAGGGCTGCGTTCAAAGGTACGCTTACTTCACTTCGGTTCGTATCCAAAGATTTGCACACGTTTCGGGGAACACTTTTCAACCACGATTTCCACAGTCGTGCGTACTCCTTACCTCGAGTCTCCATGTACTCGGGCTTGAGGCTATCTGCGGGGCCCTTAATTTTCGTCCGCCTCCGCTACGTTTGCGGTGTTTCCTGCTACTCCCGCTGATAGCTATGCCATCTATCGGATTTCCCCGATAAGAGGCCCAACCACTGGCGTGTCGTCGTCGCTCTAACCTCCGTCGTCAAGTTTTGGCGAATTTCCTGCGACCTGCGACGTATTTCCACAAGTGTGAAAGCGCATCCCGAGGGGCGAAGCTCAACGATCGGTCGTATATGTCATCGTCATGGTAACACAATCGATAACACGCAGCGAAAATGCAAACAACGCAACGACGCCATTGTGGAGTCTCATAGAGATTGTTTAATGGGAAGATCGTACGGTATTGGACGTATATTATTCATCAGCTCAGGTGATAATGATAGCGAAGATTATTTTTCACGTATCGTACGGATATTTAACGTAATTAAGCGAAAAAACATTGACGATCGATGCTCGAACTTGGCCCTTTTGATTCCCGTCAGTGGTGTACGAGTCAACGCGGCTCCCTTGAGTCTTATTGCGCAGGACGTGCTTGGGTCGTGGGGTCATTGGTCAGGGTCGAGGTTGTGTCGCCACGAGGGTCCTCCACTTTTATTTACTTTCACTCGTAGGTAGAAAACTCATACCCTAGAGAGTGTTGCCACCGCGCGAAGCCACGGATAGTGCACGCAATTTACAATATGCGACATTATGAGTTTTTGGATGAAATATTGAAGGAAGTCTGTCCATCCCTCAGGGAGGGAATGGACGAAATTGATTGCCCGGTTGAAAACATTGCTTGTGAAGTTACATGGACGGTACTTGTTTTCCCCGGAGTAAAACCCGCGGGATAAAAAATATATGGGAATTAATAGTATGATTGTCGTCGATTCAAAACCGTGAAACCGATTATCTTTCACTTATTCCCGAAAAAAAGAAAAAATGCGAAAGAAATTTCTTAATTTTTTTCGATAAGATAGGAATAAGTAAAAATGTCGAGACTTCGTTGAAAAAAAATATCAGTATTGAGTTGGTACCAAAACTTTCCTAGTCGAATACATGAATCGTGAAGCTACAACGATGGTAAATGGTTCTTCGATCGGTGGATTCCCGAGGGATGAGAAATATATCCGGAATATCAATAACAAACGAGGAATGAATTTTATTATTTTTTCGTGCTTTATTTCGTGTATACATTTGATATCAATCAAAACGATCATTCAATTTCGTGGTTCTGTCGGGTCACATCTTGGTGGGTTAGAGTATGACGTAAAGCTCTCAATTTCGATTAAGTATCGGGGGAAACAATTTCATCCGATTAATAATTCACGAAATAGCAATTACCTTTTGATAAAGAAAAAAATGACGTGGAGAAAGGGAAGCTCGGAAAAATCTAGAAAAAATGTATTGGATCGCAGGATTCAAAGTACAATAAAAAAATCTTTGACCAAGTTCTGGGATACAAGGGAATCCATCAGGTGATTTGTGACGTTTCTCTCCATATCTATATTATATAGTTCATTATACTACGATTTGTAACGGCTTCTCCAGGCTGCCGCATTTAGATGGAAATAAACCGATTGGCTCGTCGGTAAAACATCAAGACACAACAATAAAAACCTGCAACTCATTAAGTTCACGGAATTACGACTATTTATATCACTTTCAAGCTGCTGACTTTGACTTTTCTCTCGTTCGAAAATATCCTTTCGTTGAGCCTGGATGTGTCGAGTATATTAACCATCGTCGGCGTCGTTCGCGGCTCACGAGAGGTTACTACATACCCAAATCGAATTGAACGAGAATAACGAGATACGTGATGACCGTGGTGATGATCTAAAAAGTGTTCAGACGTGTCATGGGTGTATGACCGTGACATTAAGTGGATTAAATTTATTTGGATCGGAGAACGATCGTTCGTACCAACTTACCGATTGTATCAGGGTCAGATCCAGCGAGAAGAGACCACACGCGGTGAATCGGATCTTTTTATGTAACGATTGAATTACAAATCGCTCGATCTGAAATTTGTGAAATATCAAAATGTGTACCATTTGAAGAAGGAAATTATGCGGTATAAGGCAATACCTCAACAGCGACATCACGGTTGTTGATTGGATTACCGAGAAGCTTCTTAAGAATGTCACTCGTTTTTCCCGACTGGAAAAGTAGATCGGATTAAATTAGAATCAACAAACGATATACGGATTTTATTGTGCTAAGGCATTGTTTAGTTCAGCCACCGATATTTAATGGACTAAAGAGAGGACACATTCTCGCATGGTTTTTCTGGATTTTTGAGTACTCAATGACTGTAGGGCATTCCACACGAACAGAACCCCCTTTTCAGCCGATGTTTTTTTATTCCCTCGAAATTGAAAGGAGTTGAAGTATGACTCGAAATAGTGGTTGACTACAAATCTTAGGCCTCTAGGTTTACTGGTCACCATACTCCTGTAATTGGCATTTTTACTACTTTCTTGGGTTTCGAGGCGTGGTGAGTCTTTATTTCTAAATTAAATTGATGATGTCACGAGGGTTTTGGAACGGAAATTTCCTGTTTTTTCAGATAAATTAATGAGACCTCAGTAGGAAAATGATTTCTTATGATTTGAGGCAAAAAAACACAAACAACTTCATATCTCGAAAAGAGCTATTTTTGTTTTGGTCCCAATTTTTTGCAATCTTCCCATGATTATTCTGAAGCTACTGTATAACCATGGGAGGATTTCAAAAAATTGGGACCAAAACAAAAATAGCTCTTTTCGAGATATGAAGTTTTTTGACTCAAATCATAAGAGAACATTTTTGATACTGAAGTCTCATAATTTTATCTGAAACAACGAAAAAATTCCGTTCCAAATCACTCGTGACTACATCAATTTAATTCAGAAATAAAGACTCACCACGCCTCGCGACCGTAGAAAGTAGTGAAAATACCAATTACAGGAGTATGGTGAGAAGTAAACCTAGAGGCCTAAGATTTGGATTCAATCACTATTTCAAGTCATACTTCAACTCCTTTCAATTTCGAGGGAATAAAAAACATCGGCTGAAAAGGGGGTTCTGTTCGTATGGAATAACCCTTATATAATGACGACTCTATGATGAAGTGAAACAAATCTTATCCCGCAGTTCTGTGCACAAACCTCTCCGTCGATGTTGCTGACGCCTGCAGATAACGGGACGAGCGACGAGGTATGCTGAATAACGCAAAAAAGTTTGACCATAACCGTGGAGATAATTGCTGCTTCGTCCGGCATTTTGATGAAAATTCCAGCAAGGGCGAATGCGGATATAATCAATTCGGAACAGGAGAGGCTAACCGAAAATAGAATCGGTAAGGAATAAAATGACGATATGTCCGATGCTATTTCGCCAAGCCTCCAGTGGGTTTCTCTGAGAGTCGCGATGTTCCGTTCGGTGGTGTCAATGCCGATTAAAATTTCATGCGAAGAATTCGCGATTGGTTGGACGCAGCAATCGAGAATCGATCGATTGAGAGCTTCGTAACGACGTTCGATCATCTTGAGTGCGATAGTGTACTGAGAAACGAACCAAGTGGAAACGATAACAGGTCCGATCCGCGTGAGGAACGCTGCTAGATCGCTGCCGGTGCCCAGGCAATTGACGAATATCAGTCCCCCTTCTGCGCAGGTTATCATGGCACATACGATGAGAGCGAAAGGTCGGATGGATTGTGGCGGATGATTACCGTTGCAATTCACTGTCGTATTATCAAAGCTCAGTAATCGATTCAAAAACCTCACCATCACCTTTTGTCTGAATCCAAGGATTAACCAGATCATTATCGTCGTAGAACAGGCGATTGCGGATGTGGCCACTTCGATCACATCGTGGAGGTAATCAATTGCCGTCACAGAATTGCCATTGGAGGCGTTCGAATGTTGGGAAATCATTATCCAGATTATGATGCACACGAGCATCGTGATCAGGCAAAAGTTGTAAGCGTAACCGAAACGAGATGTCGAGAATTGCAGCGTCGGGGCATTCTGTCGGGTGAACTTTTTTCGTAAATTCGAGTCTGCAAATCTTTGTACGGTAAAGGGTGCCAGGCCTATTAACTTGAACACCGTCAACGCTATTCGCGTCACCATGTATTCACGATCCAAATCGCTTGCGTTTGGATTCTTCCGAGACATGTCGGAGACCAAATGAATGTTCTACTCCGAACGACTCGTGGTCGTATACTGAGGACGGAATACGATACGTGGACTAACGGCTGAATGTCACAAATAGTTTTTCGAGCGTGAGGATCACGTTTACATTGTCGCGAGTACGTTTGCAATTACGTGTGTACTCAGAACACGAGCCCCATGTACTTTATCGATCCATCGACCGTATTTGACGGCTCTGAAGAGCGAGACACGATAATCCCCAGGGTAAGACTATTTGAGAATGAATGATGAGATATGTATCCTACGTTATTTTTCCGATTTTTCATTTGGTTCACTTTCCGTGAAATTGTAGAGGTCATCTATTGCCCAACCTCACTACGAACGGGAAAGAAGATTTTTCAGGATGGCTTATTATTCATTTGTTGTACATCTCTGTACTTCCGGTTCTCGGCTCACGGGTGTTCATGAAAGTTCCGGATCGATTTGAATGAGAATAACGAGATACGTGATGACCGTGCTTATGATCTAAAGAGAGTTGAACAGTGTCATGGTCGTTACGTTGTAACAATTAAGGGGATTAAGTTTAGTTGGATCGAAGATCGATCGCTCGTACCGACTTACCGATTGTATGAGGGTCAGATCTAGTGAGAAGAGACCACACGCGGTGAATCGGATGTTTTTATGTAACGATTGAAGCAAAAATCGCTGGAGCTGAAATTTGTAAATCATCAAAATGTATGCGGTCTGAAACAAAATTATGCGGTATGCGACAATACCTCAACATTGACATCGTCGCTGTTGTTTGGATTATGGAGAAGGTGCTGAACGATGTTACGCGTTCTTTTTGACTGGAAAAGTTTTAAACAGATGAAATTAATATCACACAGGGATATACGAATTGGATTCTGGTAGATCTTCGATTAGCTCAGCTGACGCTATCGATAGACTGAAGAGAGTAACCATTCTCGCATGGCTATTCCGAATATTTTTGACCTCAATGACTTTACATGGGTCATTCCATGTCAAATCGACCAATGGTTGGAATCGACCCCTTCCAATTTCGATGAAATTTGGTGGGATGTTTTCTTCGATTAAAAACAAAGTTCTACAAAAAGAAAAAGAATCAAAATTTTTTTTTCAGAAGTTATGCAAAATTCAAAATTTCACTACTTCTTCAGTTTTTCAAGTTTATTTTTTAAAGATCTCGAAAACTATCATAGCTGCAAAAAAAAGTTATTGGATGCGTTTTAAAGTGCGTACTTAAGGCTATAGAAAAAAATATATATCAAAAAAAATTTTTGAAAAATGCCAAATTTATAGAATTTTGAATTTTATAAATTAGTAAAAATTGACGATCGACATTAAATTTTAGCTCAATTTTCTCTTAATAATACCTTGTACTGATTTTAAAAGATCCTGAAATTTTCAGAACTGTGATTTTTTTTCAAATATATGATTTTGTAAATTTTGGTAAAAAAAAATTTTTTTTTTTTATCTTCATGCCCAATAATGCTAAGGAATCATGTCATTTTGTAATTTTGAGCAGTGAAAACTCCAATTCATGATATAATAATGTAAAAACAAAAACATTATTGACACTTTTTGGTATTAGTTTGAAAATCGAATCCATTAAGAAATGTCCCACTCCGCCATCTATCTACTGCTAAAGTCTTTAGCAGTAGTGAATAGCGAGATATTTACCATGGGTGACATCACCAGACGTCTCTATTTTCCATAATATTGACGATTCTAGAGATTATTCAGTTCGTGATTTACTAGTAAACAATACCAAAAGTTGCTAGAACTTTGTTTTGTAATTAGAGAAAAAATCCTACCAAATTTCATCGAAATTAAAAGGGGTCGATTCCAAACATTGGTCGATTTGACATGGAATGACCCACATAAGTAATAGTGACTCTATGGTGACGTAAATATATGTTTTCCATCAATTATGTGTACAAACCTGACTGACGACGCTGCTGACGCTTGTAGTTAATGAAACGAGCGACACGCTATGCTGAATAACCCAAAAAAGTTCGGCCACAACCTCGACGATCGATAGTCCGTCCGGCTTCAGGATGAAATAAGTAGCAAGATTGTATAAAGCCGAAATTAGGTGATAACAGGAGAGGCTAACGGAGAATAAAATCGGTAAGGAATAAAATGACGATATGTCCGATGCTGTTTCGCCAAGCTTCAAGTGTGCTCGTCTGAGAGTCGCAACGTTCTGTTCGGTGGTACCGACGCGCATTAAAATTTTATGCAAGGAAGTCGCGGATGGTTGGTCGCAACAATCGAAAAGCGATTGATTGAGAGCTTTGAAACGATTTTCAATCATCTTGAGTACCAAAGTGTACTGAGAAACGAACCAAGCGGAGACGATAACAGGTCCGATCCACGTCGAGAACACTGCTAGATCGATGCCATCGCCCAGGTTATTGGTGTATATCAGTCCCCCGCCTGTGCCAGCGTTCACGGCACATACAAGGAGAACGAAAAACCGAACGGATTCTGACGAGTGACTAACGGTACAATCAACCGTCATACCATCAAAACTTGATAACCGATTGAAAAGTCCTACAATCACCTTCTGTCTGAATCCAAGGACTAACCAGATCATGAGTGTCGTAGAACAGCTGATTACGGATGTGGTGGTGTTGATCCCGTCGTTGATTTTGTCAGACGTCGTCGTCGAATCTCCATAAGAGTCGTTGAAGTATTCAGAATAGATTGACCAGATCGTGGAGCACACGTGCAGCGTGATTAGCAAAAAGTTGTAAACGTAACCGAAACGAGATGTCGAGAATTGCAGGGTCGGGACACTCTCCCAAGCGCGCTTACTCCGTTGATTCTGTCTTACACATCTTTCCATGGTAAAGGGTGCCAGCCCCATTAACTTGAACACCGTCAACACTATTCGCGCCGCTATGTATTCACGATCTGAATCGCTTGCAGTTGAATCCTTTTGCGACATGTCACAGGCCAAATGAGTGTTCTACTTCAAACGGCTCGTCGTATCATACTGGGGACGGAATAGAGAACGTGAACGAACGTGAAATGGTAGCAGGCTTGTGTACAATTACGTGTGCACTCCGAACAGGAGGGCTATGCACTTTTATCGACATATCGACCGTATCCTACAGTTCTGAAGAACGAGACACGATAATCCCCAGAGATGAGAGTATTCGAGAATAAATTATGAGGTATGTATCGTTCGTTATTTTTCCTTGTTTCCTGTTTTTATTTCCTCACTTTTATCGAAATGGACAAACGTGCACTTGTTCAGGTACATTTATTATTCACGATTCCACCCATACTCTAGTTGATAAGTCTAATAAACTTCGTATTCCCTTCTATTCTTTGGTTGATAACCGATGAGCTCCGGTGAGTGAATTAATAGTATATTACGATACAAGGGCGAAAATATTTTTTCTGACGAATGTGAATTTGTAGCACGAGCCGAAGGCGAGTGCTGCAATCACACGAGTCAAGAAAAGGTTTTTCGCACGAGTATAGTATACATTTTTATTGCACGAGGTGCGTAAATGCGATTTGACGCGAGCGAAGTGAGCGGAAAAATCGCATCTTACGCACGGCGTGTCATAAAATTTTATTTCTGTCGTAATATCACTTGTACAGATCCAGGCTTACGAGTTCTCATTGGATTGATAAATTAAAATTGGAAGATGATGACGAAATACGCCATGACTGCGCCGAGTGTCTAAGAAGCGGTAAATAATTGACCGTGCACATCGTCTAAGTAATACCGAGATTAATTTCGCTTCTTTATTTGATTTTCCTTTTATGTATACATTTGAAGAATTCATATATCAATTTCTGTCTTTTTATTTGTTAATTTTTTCATTGAAAAAATTCGGAGAATAAATCCGATTTCCGTGACCGTCGGCGATTTTAAAGTATCTAGCTTCCGTAGAATTGTAGAGAAAGATAAGCACTTTTTTAGAAGTTTGAACCGTGAAAACTTCGAAAATCCGGAGCCACCCCTTAACATGTTCCAATCGAGCCCATCTTTTAGGATCATCGTTCGGATGCAAGCTACATACCGCGTTTGGATAGAAATGGCTAACCATCTGGCTCGTCGAAAAAAATCATCATACAACACCAAATACGTGTAGCTTATTAGGTCCACACATCTACGACTGTTCATATCATTTTCAAGCTGCTGGATTCGATTGTTTTTCTGTTTCAAAATATTGTTTCGGTAACGCTTGTTGAGCCTGGATTTGTTGAGTATATCCCGCATCTTTTGCGTCGATCCCGGCTTCCGAGATATTATGAAAGTTCTGTATCGTTTTGAATGAGGATGACGAGAAACGTCACGACCGTGCTGACGATCTAAGAAATGTTGAACCGTGTCATGGGTCGTAACAATAAGTGGATTGAGTTCAGTTAGATCGGAGAACGATTGCTTGTACCGACTTACCGATAGTATCAGGGTCATATCCAGGGAGAAGAGACCACACGCCGTAAATCGAATTTTTTTATGTAACGATTGAAGCAAAAAACGGTCGAGCTGAAATTTGTAAAACATCAAAATGTATGCGGTCTGAAACAAAATTATGCGGTATACGGAAATACCTCAACATTGACATCGTCGCTGTTGTTTGGATTTTGGCGAACCCGTGTAACGATGTCACCGGTTTTTTTTGACTGGGAAAGGAAATGAGATAAAATTAGAATCATTCAAAGATATACAAAACGTATTCTGGTAGGTCTTAGGATAGCTCAGAAAGCATAGAAAGAAGAGAGTACACATTCTTGTATGGATTTTCTGGATATATCAGTATTCAATGACTCTATAAATGTAATAGTGACTCTATCGTAAAGCGAAACAAGTTCATTATATTCATTACACATAGCACATACCTGGCTGATGACGCTGCTGACGACTGTAGCTAATAGAACGAGCGACACGATCTGATGAATAACCCCAAAAAGGTCGGGCACAAGCAGGCTGATCATTGATTTGTCATCCATCAGGATGTAAATTATAGCGAGGTTGTTTGCACATATAATCAATCGATAACAGGAGAGGCCAACAGAGAACAGAATCGGTAAGGAATAAAATGACGATATGCCGGACGTTATTCCACTAAGCCTCGAGTGTGCTTGTCTGAGAGCCGCGATGTTCTGTTCGGTGGTCCCGATGCCGATTACCATTTGATGCGAGGAAGTTGCCGTTTGTTGGACGCAGCAATCGAAGAGCGATCGATTCAGAGCTTTGAAACGACGTTCGATCATCTTGAGTACCAAAGTGTACTGAAGAACGAACCAAGCGGAGACGATAACAGGCACGTTCGTTGTGAAGAACTGTAGTGGATCGAAGTAACCGACCAGGCACTGGACAAACAACAGTCCTCCTCCTGTGCCAGTGTTCATGGCGCATGCGATGAGAACGAATGCCCGCATAGATTCTGGCGGGTGACTACCGTTGCAATCAACTGCCGTACCATTGAAGCTCAGCAACCGATTGAAAAGTCTCACAGTCACCTTTTGTCTGAATCCGAGGACTAACCAGATGATGAGTGTAGTAGAGCAGCCGATCAGGTTATAGGTTATGTTCATCGCTTGGTAGATTCGGACTTCCACCTGCTTACCATAGTGACTGTATTGACGAAGTATTGCCCAGATCGTGATGCACACGTACAACGTGATCAGGCAAAAGTTGTTAACGTAACCGAAACGAGATGTCGACAATTGCATGATCCAGACATTCTGCCAAGCGCACTTTTTCTGTTGTTTCCGGCTTGCTGATCTTCGTACGTTAAAGGGTGCCAGGCCCATCAACTTGAACATTGTCAACGCTATTCGCGTCGCTACATATTCACGATCTGAATCTCTTGCGTTTGAATCCTTTGGAGACATGTCAGAGTCCAAACGAATGTTCCACTCTAACCGACTCGTCGAATCATACTGAAGACGGATACGTGGACTAACGGCCGAATGTTACCTGTTTTTTGAGCGTGAGAATTACGTTTACATTGTAGCGAGTACTTCTGCAATGACGTGTGTACACGGAACACAATTCCCATGTCCTTTCATCGATTCATCAACCGTATTCGACGGTACACAATAACGAGACACGATAATCCTCAGGGATAAAAGTATTCAAGGGTGAATGATAATATATGTATCATACGTCATTTGCCCGATTTTTCAAAGTTCTTTTCATTTTTATCGAAATTGTAGAGGTGGTCTACTGCCCAATCTCACGCCGAATGGGAAAGGAGATTAGTCAGGATAACTCTACAATAATTTGTTGTCTATCTCCGTCTTTCCGGCTCGCGCTAAAAAGGGACACGCAATTTGACACGCATGCCCTTGGTTACGTACATACATCTGTTACGTTTCAACCTATTTTTCAGTTGATAAGGCTTTTAATATCGCATTCAATTTGATTCTTGGGTTAATAACCGATGAGTTCCGCTGCGTAGAAATAATAATTCATTTCTGTCTGTTAACATCTTCTTCATTTATCAAGGCTTACGAGTTATCATTATCTGCACAAGCTTGTTTAAAGACGCTGCTGACGCCTGTAGCCAAAGTACCGAGCGACACGATTTGATGGATGTTCCAAATGAGTTCAGCCGCAACCGCAGAGATCATCACGAGCACCGCCCATCGCCGCCGACTGCGGTCGTGTAACGCTAATTTGAGCAATGATGTGACTTTAATTGGAAGTTTGTCGATACCCTGATACCTAAAATTATCCATGACTTAAATTATGGAATTATTATCTATAATCCGTCCGACTCAACAGATAGTTCTGCTTCAATTTATTCTGATTTACAAAAAAAAAAAAAAAATGCTTAGAATAGGCCGTGGGTCAAATCTGGGAAAGAAAATTCGATCGAAATTGGAATGATTCTTTAGTCTTCATCGCATGATTATTCGGCATACAGTAGTCCGGAATTGCTCAACTAAGATCCATTCGACGCAGAAACGAGTGAGGTTCGCAATGGTTTGTATACGAGACTGAACCATCGATTGTATACGTTATCGTCAAGGTAACACAATCCGTAACACGTAGCGAAAATGGATGCAACGCAATGATGCCATTGCAGGCAATTGTATAGAAAAAATATCGTACGATATTCGACGTATATTATTCATTAGCTCAGGTAATAATGATAGCGATGATCATTTTTCACGTATCCTTCGGATGTTTAACGTATTTAAGCGAACATTATCGACGACCGATGCTCAAACTTGGCCCTTACGATTCCCTCGAGTAACGTAAGAGTCACGCGACTCCGTTGAGTCTCATTCTGCAGGATGTGCTTGGGTCGTGGGACTCAAGGTCAAGGTCGTGCCATCACGGGCGTCCTCTACTTTTATTTACTTCCACTCGTAGATAAAAAAACTCATGCCCTGGAGAGTTTTGCTACCACGCGTCGCCGCGAAAAGTGCACGCAATACGGGACATTACGAGTTCTCGCATTAAATATTGAAAGCGGTTATGTCCATGCCGCAGGGAGGAAATCGAACAAAATAATTCCCCGGTCGAAAATATAGCTTGTGAAGTTACATCGACGGTACTTGCTCGATCGAGTTAAAACCCAAGGTTTAAGAAATATATAGGTGCGCCTCGTGTCATCGTCGTCGATTACACGCAATCTTACCACCCTTATTCCTGAACGAAAAAATAACGCAAGACAAATTCGTTAATTTTTCCCGATAGAATAAGAATTGGTAACAATTTCGAGACTTCGTTAAAAAGCAATATTAGCATTGAGTCGTACAGTGACGAGTCAGAAAAATATTGCCTGGTCGAATACATGGATTGTAAAGCTACGATCGTAAATGGCCCTTCGGTTGGTAGATTCCCACGACGATTTACGCGTGGGCGAGCGTCACCGGTACGCAGATATGATCGCGCTCTATATTATCGCGAGAGGATCAGTCGATACAGATCGATCCGTTACACTATAACAGGCGCGATCCATGTGAAGAACTCGAGTGGATCTGAGCCACCAAACAGGCAGCTGACAAACAGCAGTACTCCTCCTGTGCCAGTGTTCACGGCGCATGCGATGAGAACGAATACCCGAATAGATTCTGGCGGTCGATTACCGTTGCAATCAACTGTCGTACCATTGAAGCTCAGTTACCGATTGAAAAGTCTCACAATCTCCTTTTGTCTGAATCCAAGGACTAACCAGATGATGAGTGTAGTAGAACAGCCGATCAGGTATTCGGTTATTTTTAACGCTTGGTAGATTCGGGCATTCACCTCCTTACAATCGCCATGGTATTGAGAAAGTATTGTCCAGATCGTGATGCACACTTGCAACGTGATCAGGAAGAAGTTGTAAACGTAATCGAACCGAGTTGTGGAGAATTGCAGGGTTTGAACATTCTGCCAAGCGCATTTCCTCCGTTGTTTTCGGGATGCAGATTTTCGTACGGTAAATGGTATCAGTCCTATCAACTTGAACACCACCAACGCTATTCGCGTCGCTATACATTCACGATCTGCATCGCTTGCGTTTGAATCCTTTCGAGACATGTTAGAGTCCGAACGAATATTCTACTCCGAACGACTCGTGGCATCATACTGGGGACGGTATACAGAACGTGAAATGGTAGCAAGTTTGTGTACAATTACGTATGTACTTCAAACAGGAGGGCTCTGCACTGTTATCGACATATCGACCGTATCCTACAGTTATGAAGAACGAGACACAATAATCCCTAGAGATGAGAGTATTCGAGAACAAATTATGAGATCGTACGTTATTTTTCCTTGTTTCCTGTTTTTTTCTCACTCTTATCGAAATGGACAAACGTGCACTTGATCGGGTACATTTATTATTCACGATTCCACCCATACTCTAGTTGATAAGTCTAATAAACTTCGTATTCCCTTCTATTCTTTGGTTGATAACCGATGAGCTCCGGTGAGTGAATTAAAATTTATTTCTGTCTTAATATCACTTGTACAGATCCAGGCTTACGAGTTCTCATTGGATTGACGAATTGAAATTGGAGGATGATGACGAAATACGCCATGACTGCGCCGAGTATCTAAGAAGCGGTAAAGAATTTAACGTGCACATCGTCTAAGTAATACCGAAAATAATTTCGCTTCTTTATTTGATTTTCCTTTTATGTATACATTTGAAGAATTCATATATCAATTTCTGTCTTTTAATTTGTTAATTTTTTTATTGAAAAAAATCGGAAAATAAATCCGATTTGCATGGCCGTCGGCGGTTTTAAAGTATCTAGCTTCCGTAGAATTGTAGAGAAAGATGAGCACTCTTTTTCAAGTTTGAACGGTGAAAACTTCGAAAATCCGCAGCCACTCCTTAAAATATTCCAATCGAGCTCATCTTTTAGGATGATCGTACGGATTCAAGCTACATACCGCATTCGGATAGAAATGGCTAACCATCTGGCTCGTCGAGAAAAATCATCATACAATATCAAATACGTGTAGTTTATTAGGTTCACACATCTACGACTGTTCATATCATTTTCAAGCTGCTAGATTCGATTTTTTACCTGTTTCGAAATATTTTTTCGGTAACGCTTGTTGAGCCTGGATTTGTTGAGTAAATCAAGCATCGTTTGTGTCGATCCCGGCTTCCGAGATGTTATTGAAGTTCTTCATCGTGTTGAATGAGGATGACGAGATACGTCATGACCGTGCTGATGATCTAAGGAACGTTGAACTGTGTCATTGGTGTATGGTCGTAACAATAAGTGGATTGACTTTAGTTAGGTCGAAGAACGATTGCTTGTACCGACTTACCGATAGTATCAAGGACATATCCAGGGAGAAGAGACCACACGCCGTAAATCGAATGTTTTTATGTAACGATTGAAGCAAAAATCGGTCGAGCTAAAATTTGTAAAACATCAAAATGTATGCGGTCTTAAACAAAATTATGCGGTATACGGAAATACCTCAACATTGACATCGTCACTGTTGTTTGGATTATGGCGAAGCCGCGTAACGATGTCACCGGTTTTTTTTGACTGGGAAAGGAAATGAGATAAAATCAGAATCATTTAACGATATACGAAACGTATTCTGGTTGGTCTTTGGATAGCTCAGAAAGCATAAAAAGAAGAGAGTACACATTCTTGTATGGATTTTCTGGATATTATCAGTATTCAATGACTCTATAAATGTAATAGTGACTCTATCGTGTAAAGCGAAACAAGTTCATTATATTCATTGCACATAGCACATACCTGGCTGATGACGCTGCTGACGACTGTAGCTAATAGAACAAGCGACACGATCTGGTGAATAACCCCAAAAAGGTCGGGCACAAGCAGGCTGATCATTGATTTGTCATCCATCAGGATGGAAATCACAGCGAGATTGTATGCATATGCAATCAATCGATAACAGGAGAGGCCAACAGAGAACAGAATCGGTAAGGAATAAAATGACGATATGCCGGACGTTATTCCACTAAGCCTCGAGTGTGCTTGTCTGAGAGCCGCGATGTTCCGTTCGGTGGTCCTGATGCCGATTGCCATTTGATGCGAGGGAGTTGCGGTTGGTTGGACGCAGCAATCGAGGAGCGATCGATTCAGAGCTTTGAAACGACGTTCGATCGTCTTGAGTACCAAAGTGTACTGAAGAACGAACCAAGCGGAGACGATAATAGGCACGATCGATGTGAAGAAATCTTGTGGATGGAAGCCACCGACCAGGCACTGGCCAAACAACAGTCCTCCTCCTGTACCAGTGTTCATGGCGCATGCGATGAGAACGAATACCCGAATAGATTCTGGCGGGTGACTACCGTTGCAATCAACTGTCGTACCATTGAAGCTCAGTAACCGATTGATAAGTCTTACAATCACTTTTTGTCTGAATCCAAGGACTAACCAAATGATGAGTGTAGTAGAACAGCCGATCACGTGTTGGGTTATGGTGATCGTTTGGTAGACTCGGGCTTCCACCTCCTCAAGATTGCCACGGTATTGAGAAAGTATTGTCCAGATCGTGATGCACACGTGCAGCGTGATCAGGCAAAAGTTGTTAACGTAACCGAACCGAGATGTCGAGAATTGCAGGATCCAGACATTCTGCCAAGCGCACTTTTTCCGTTGTTTCCGGCTTGCAGATCTTCGTACGTTAAAGGGTGTCAGGCCCATCAACTTAAACATCGTCAACGCTATTCGCGTCGCTACATATTCACGATCTGAATCACTTGCGTTTGAATCCTTTCGAGGCATGTGAGAGTCCAAACGAATGTTCCACTCTAAACGACTCGTCGAATTATACTAAAGACGGATACGTGGACTAACGGCCAAATGCCACAACCTGTTTTTCGAGCGTGAGAATTACGTTTACATTGTAGCGAGTACGTCTGCAATGACGTGTGTACACGGAACACAATTCCCATGTCCTTTCATCGATTCATCGACCGTATTCGACGGTACACAATAACGAGACATGATAATCCCCAGGGATAAAAGTATTCAAGGGTGAATGATAATATATGTATCATACGTGATTTGCCCGATTTTTCAAAGTTCTTTTCATTTTTATCGAAATTGTAGAGGTCGTCTACTGCCCAATCTCACGCCGAATGGGAAAGGAGATTAGTCAGCATAACTCACCAATAATTTGTTGTCTATCTCCGTCTATCCGGCTCGCGCTGAAAAGGGACACGCAATTTGACACGCATGCCCTTGATTACGTACATATATCTGTTACGATTCAACCTATTTTTCAGTTGATAAGGCTTTTAATATCGCGTTCAGCTTGATTCTTGGGTTAATAACCGATGAGCTCGGCTGCGTAAATAATAATTTATTTCTGTCTGTTAACATCTCCTTCATTTATCAAGGCTTACGAGTTATCATTATCTGCATAAGCT
Organism: Sussaba pulchella; assembly: GCA_963971145.1. NCBI lineage: Eukaryota > Metazoa > Arthropoda > Insecta > Hymenoptera > Ichneumonidae > Sussaba > Sussaba pulchella. The sequence goes on along the minus strand of OZ020175.1, from coordinate 4,492,400 downwards.
TGTGTGAAGACGCTGCTGACGCCTGTAGCCAAAGTACCGAGCGACACGATTTGATGAATGTTCCAAATAAGTTCGGCCGCAACCGCAGAGATCATCACCAGCACCGCCTACCGCCGCCGACTGCGCTCGTCTAACGCTAATTTGAGCAATGATGTGACTTTAATTGGAAGTTCGCCGATAACCTGATACCTAAAATGATTCATGACTTCAATTATGAAATTGTTATCAATAATCCGTCCGATTCAATGAATAGTTCTGCTTAAATTTATTCTGATTTACAAAAAAAAATGCTTAGCATAGGCCGTGGATCAAATCTGGAAAAGAAAATTCGATCGAAATTGGATATATTTTTTAGTCTTCCTCGCATGATTATTCGGCATACAGAAGTCCGAAATGGCTCAACTAAGATCGACGCAGAATCGAGTGAGGTTCGCAATGGTCTGTATACGAGACTGAACGATCGATTGTATACGTTATCGTCAAGGTAACACAATCGGTAACACGTAGCGAAAATGGATGCAACGCAATGATGCCATTGCAGGCAATTGTATAGAAAAAATATCGTACGATATTCGACGTATATTATTCATTAGCTCAGGTAATAATGATAGCGATGATCATTTTCCACGTATCCTTCGGATGTTTAACGTATTTAAGCGAACATTATCGACGACCGATGCTCAAACTTGGCCCTTACGATTCCCTCGAGTAACGTACGAGTCACGCGACTCCCTTGAGTCTCATTCTGCAGGATGTGCTTGGGTCGTAGGACTCAAGGTCAAGGTCGTGCCATCACGGGCGTCCTCTACTTTTATTTACTTTCACTCGTAGATAAAAAAAACTCATGCCCTGGAGAGTTTTGCTACCACGCGTCGCCGCGAAAAGTGCACGCAATACGCGACATTACGAGTTCTCGCATTAAATATTGAAAGCGGTCATGTCCATGCCGCAGGGAGGAAATTGAACAAAATAATTCCCCGGTCGAAAATATAGCTTGTGAAGTTACATCGACGGTACTTGCTCGATCGAGTTAAAACCCAAGGGATAAGAAATATATAGGTGCGCCTCGTGTCATCGTCGTCGATTACACGCAATCTTACCACCCTTATTCCTGAACGAAAAAATAACGCAAGACAAATTCGTTAATTTTTCCCGATAGAATAAGAATTGGTAACAATTTCGAGACTTCGTTAAAAAGCAATATTAGCATTGAGTCGTACAGTGACGAGTCAGAAAAATATTGCCTGGTCGAAATATGGATTGTAAAGCTACGATCGTAGATGGCCCTTCGGTTGGTAGATTCCCACGACGATTTACGCGTGGGCGAGCGTCGCTGGTACGCAGATATGATCGCGCTCTATATTATCGCGAGAGGATCCGTCGATACAGATCGATCCGTTACACTATAACAGGTGCGATCCATGTAAAGAACTCTAATGGATTTAACAATAAGCCACCGAACAGGCAGTTGACAAACAACAGTCCTCCTCCTGTGAAAGTGTACACGGCGCATGCGATGAGAACGAATACCCGAATAGATTCTGGCGGTCGATTACCGTTGCAATCAACTGTCGTACCATTGAAGGTCAGTTACCGATTGAAAAGTCTCACATTCTCCTTTTGTCTGGATCCAAGGACTAACCAGATGATGAGTGTAGTAGAACAGCCGATCAGGTATTCGGTTATTTTTAACGCTTGGTAGATTCGGGCATTCACCTCCTCACAATCGCCATGGTATTGAGAAATTATTGTCCAGATCGTGATGCACTCTCGCAACGTGATCAGGAAAAAGTTGTAAACGTAATTAAACCGAGTTGTGGAGAATTGCAGGGTTTGAACATTCTGCCAAGCGCATTTCCTCCGTTGTTTTCGGGATGCAGATTTTCGTACGGTAAATGGTATCAGTCCTATCAACTTGAACACCACCAACGCTATTCGCGTCGCTATACATTCACGATCTGCTTCGCTTGCGTTTGAATCCTTTCGAGACATGTTAGAGTCCGAACGAATATTCTACTCCGAACGACTCGTGGAATCATACTGGGGACGGAATACAGTAGGTGGACTAACCGCCGCATCTTGGAACTCGTTTCTCGAATGTGAGGATTACGTTTACATTGTGGCGAGTACATTTGCAATTACACGTGTGTACTGAGAACACGATTGTCATGTACTTTTATCGACCTATCGACCGTATTCGTCGGTTCCGAAGAACGAAGCACGATAATCCCTAGGGATGAGACTACTCAAGAGTACAGGATGTAAGAGGTATCATACGTTATTTTTCCGTTTTTTTTTTCATTTTTTCGGGTTGGTCCCGAAGTTTATACTCTCATTAGTCCGAAAACGTATTAATAGATATAGTGGCGTAGCTCGTTGTACCGCGTGAAGATGGTTACGCCACTATATCTATATATACGTTTTCGGACTAATGAGAGTATGGACTTCGAGACCAACCCATTTTTTCCACTTCTAATACCTTTTCGGAGGTCGTTTACTGAACAAACTCACTCTGAATGAAAAAGAAGACTCTTTTTAGGATAGCTCATTTTTTATTTGTTCTATATCTCTGTCCTTCCAGTGCGTCAAAAAAGGCCATGCAATTTTATATACATGCAATTGATTAGGTACATACATTTGTAACGATTCATCCTATTCTCCACTCGATAAACGAAGCCTGGAATAAAAATTATTGATATAGATAGAAATAAAAATTTTCATCCTTAATTCGATATGGTAATGCATAAGAACGTTAGATACGAGCTAGTATCCAATACTTATTATTACGCGCACCCTAGCATACCCAATTATCAAGTAGAATTACGAAATATCACAATAATTTCAAACACAATGAAAAAAATTATCTTTCTCCAAGTCCGCATAAAAAAAAAATTCCCCGCTTCGACATCACTCTTCCCGTTCCCAAGCTATAAATACCAACTAAAAGCCAAGCTCTTGTTCTTGTTTTTAATCCGTACGAATTTCCCAACGCCATTCCCGAGGCACTCTCCGAGATCATACAGCCACTGTGGGAAGAAAAGAAATAAAAACTGAAACTTTATCCATTCGCCTAATTGCATCTTCTCATTAATTACTCGTCGTTGCATCTCTCTCGCTCCAGCGCGTTCTTTTGATTCTTAGATGATTCATAATAGCAGCGGTGGCGGTCTTATCGAGACATAATTAATTGTGATCCGTTCGGGATTAGACCGCGTACCTATGGAACACTTTATTACCTCAGAGAAGGTTGATGCGATCGAAGGCCCTCCGATATTGAGAATCCGACGGTTTGTGTCCGGGCTGCTGAGGAAATGATCGACCGTGGCGGCACCGACGCGGAGAAAGGATCGACGCGGTCTCGATCGTAGATCTTTCGATAGGAATCCCGTGTCTCGAAGGGGATGTGCTCCCGCGCAAAAACCCATCTCTGTCTTCTCTTTACCTTCCAATTGCCGTAGCGGCGGACGAACGCCACAGCAGAAGCAGCACGTCTCAAACATAGTGAAAGTATTTTCTAGTCCACTCACGTGCCTCGATCGCCCGTGAGTATATCACGGGGTCCGTGCTTGCCACAAGGCTCAGTATCATCTTCACCGTTCTTCTTGTCTTTGTACTCGTGTCAACCCTCCGTAAACCCACTTTATCTCGATCAACGAAAAAAAAAAACCTGAAAAAACTAAACAAGAAAAAAAAATACAAATCATTGATGGTGAAAAGTTAATAAATTTGTTGTTGAACTCGATAGCTTTGAGAGTTCTCGAGTGACGTCATTGGAATCGATATCAGTGACGCGTGGAATTCGTTGAATACGGTGAGTGATCGATGGGGATGATAAGTGGCTCACGCTCCGCGCATGAACTATTTTTCTACGTCTGGCTCGGGTGTGCCAATGGTCCCTCGGGTGCTACTGCACCACATTCGACGACGATCAATGGATAGATTTTGTTCGATTAGCGAAATTAAAATATCATGCTGCGTCGAACGAGTTGTTGAATTTAAAAAAAAAATTGTTTTACTTCGTACGATTATTGATACGTTATTCTGCGAGTTCTCGGGGTCGGGTGGATAATTTAGCGTGGAGAATTTAAGGTATGAAGCCTCAGGGTGTGATCGTGAGCTGCCCGGCTTAACAGCGATCGTCGAAAGAATCTAAATCGTGAAGAATCGCAAAGAATTTCAGGGTGCCCCGAGGGCTGATACGTCTGACTATTGAAAGACCATTACCACTCATTGAATCGCATAATGTATAAAAATATAATATTTAGCCCGAAGCGGTTGAATGCTTACTCGCACAATCTCTTTTTTTTCGATTCAATTCGATCAACGGATCCGTTAATTAATTTCGGTTACGAATGCGAATGGGGGCTGATTTGAAATGTGGAATTCAATGAGTATATGTAGTTCAATTTTTTTTCGAGAGTTCACGACTGTGCGAGGCATTCGCGATGACCAATGCTTGCACAAATACCGTTTTACTATCGAAACGTGCGGCAGCGCAATTATTATCGGCTTGTCATTTGATCCGGGAAAGGCTCGAAGCGTGGTACGTCAAGAACCGCTAAATTTGTCGCAAACTCACGCCTTCTTCGGAAAATAAACGACTATTTCTTACACTTCGGACCGTTTCGGACCAAAGATGCTTATCTTTTTCGCCTCCGTAATCTCATCAAGAAAAAAAGAGGAAGGAACTTTCGCGGCTATAAAAATGTGAATTGTATGATTTTCGGTCGATTTAAAATGTTGTTGATGTCTGCGTTTCAGTGTAACGCTTATTGAAAATGAATAATTCATTGAATGTGGATATAATGAAATCGGACAGCCGAAAAAAGTATATTTTTTTTTGTCATCAAATAGTGTCATCAAAATTCTGCTCATGTAACTTCTCATGTCCTTCGTATGAAGTATTTTTTTCCATAGGAGTCATAAGTATGTGCCTAGAAAAGATTTCTATTTGTTCCGGTAAATATCTCCATTGTCGATATTGATTAAACTACAACGAAATCAAATATATCGGTTTTCATCGATTGAAAAGTGTTGGAGTGATCGCGTTTTCTCAATCCATGGTTCGATTGAAAAAATGACTTTTAGGCAGGTAACGTTGATATTTTTTTAATACGGCACGCTTTTTTAATGAAATCGACTCACTTGTTGACTAATTTGCAAAATGAAAGATCTTTTTTTATCACAGGACGAGATCCCGACATTTTTTTCTTAATTCTTTCCAATCAATCAACGTACAAGTCAGCCTCCTCGATAGTCGAGCATAGCAGAGATGCAACAGCGACTACGGACGCAAATCATAATGACTTACGCAATTCCGTTATGAAAAAAAAACTATCCGTAATCTCTAGGCTATTTTCTTTTGTATGACGAAACGAATATCGAATATAATGCTCGATGACGATGCACGTTTTCCGCAATAAAACGTGAAAACTTGGACTGGTAGGAAGTAGTCAGAACGGAGAACGTAATGATGACAGCGACTCTCATTGCCGGTTGTAAAAAAAAAACGTCTTATTTCTTCCTTCTTGTTGATAAGTCGCCGAGAGACGGAGAGCCGGAGCGTGCAACAATGGCAGGCGGGCGATCGCGCGCCCGCGCGCGCGCGGAATGAAAGGAGGTGAGAGTGCTGTTGGACGAGCAAGTAGTAAGAGTCTCGAAGGGAGCAGACGCGGGACATGGGATCGCAACACCGCTCTCGCTAGCAGCCTCGGTAGCTCCTTACCTGCGTACGAGAGCGATGTACCAGCTAGATATCCACGCGAATAGGCCTAATAGGCAGAGCGCGCACTAGACTCTACTCTCCTTGCGCATAGCGCGTGACCCGTTACAAGACGAAGTACGAACCCAGCGCCCAGACGTAATTAAGTAACCACTAACGGATAATAACTTTAAATTAAATTCGCGAGATGGGCAATTAAGGACACAATCGTAATATAATTGTTGAGATTGTAAAATTTATTAGTTGCTGCATATCACTACATTAATTGTTAAATTCCATTTATGTCTGTGTTTTTTGTTTCTGTTTTTTTTTTACCATGATCGCTGCGGGTCAAAGAGGTCGGAGGCGGTTTCCATATTTCGTTGGAGATTGCGATCAGTGTACGAAAGTTTTATGGGGTTGGGTAGAATATGCCTGTAGCCGACTTTTAACGAAACCCTCGAGCCAGAAAGAAAAAAAAACAAGTGGATACTTGGAACGTGCAAACTTCCGTTAGATTTGCGATAACGCAGGAAGACTGTCTATGAGGAAATTGTTTTGTCAATGTTGACTTTTTTATAGCGGAAGTTTCGTGCGTTGCCGCAAATTCGTAGGAACCAGTTGGCAATAATCAATTGGCAACGTGTTCGTCTTTTTTATGTCATGTAACCCAATGTTTTATTGTGAAACCTTCCAGTCTGAATAAAGCTTGGGATGGCTGCTGCCAGTTAGTCCGAAGCAAGTGTAATTTATTCGACTGTTGAGTCGGATTCCAGCTGAGCTAATTTGATATATAATTAAAGCTTCATCAACGGCACAGGATAATTCACTCATGATCAACGTCACTTCCGTTGTATCGAACTTAACGTAAAAATAAGTCAACATATTTCTCAGTCACCTCAACTAAATTATCATAGATCGATTGAATAGCATCGATTTCTCGATCTCCGTTAACTGGTGTATTCCGGTGCGAGATAGCTAGCTGAAAGTCGAGTCAATTGAAAGTTCCGACGGTCTAAAATTCCAAAAATGCAATGTTTCGGACGTCGATGTTTCCACCGGGCACGGTAGCGACAGTTCGTTACACCGAATCGGCAATGTTCCGAAACAGCATTACATCCACGGTCCAAGGTTCCGAATGCCGATATCCCGAACGAGCGAAATTCCGAAAACGTGTATATATAGGTATAATTGTGTAGATCGCTCAAGAGCCCGGTTGGACAAGGCTTTAACTTACTCTCGTCATCAGTGGCCTATACTATTTCAGTCGCCCAATTAGGACCTTTGAAAGTTTTGTCTCGACGGGTCAAGTCTCCGAAAACCAAACCATAAGCGGGTCGAAACTTTCGCAGGCGCAAATCGGGTGTCTGAGATAGTTTAAGCCGACCGAAGCCGAGAATAAGTAAAAGTATTGTCCACACAGACAGGCTCACGAAAAAACTACGCAGCTATAACGATATATGCGTTTTCGGAATTTTCCTCGTTCGCAACCTTGCTCCATCGATACAATGCCGTTTCCGAACAGTTATACATTCAATTGAGATCAAATTCATCTTACTCCGAAGCCAACTATATTCAATTGGCTAAATTAAACATTTGGTACCATTCGAACATGTTTTTTCTTGGTGCGAGATTGATAATTCAATCGGCTCAAATCAACATTTGGTACCATTGCAACATATTTTTTTTTTTAGAGTGTGAGATTGACAATTCCTTCGTCGATTCAATTCCACGTTGTACAATTTACTTTGTGGACAACGTTGAAAGTGATCGCCCGCGATTGCCACGAGTCTGCACATACGTGTATGTAGAGCGATTATGCGATTGCGAATAGCGGATCTCGTGGCTGCCTCAGCGTGCGAACTCTGTTCATTTTACCGCACACCGTGTGCATGTATGCAGAATCCTGTCTATGACGCCACTCCTCGTCCGCATGCGTTCAACATTGGTTGTGTACGCTTAGCTAATCCATACCGCGAGTGGCACTCCGTTGCTCACGAATTTCATCAACGAGACAACGTGTTTTCTGCACCAAATTTCGACACTGCTCGGCGTATTATACGGCTCCGTATCATGAGAATTAGCCGAGTTCGGTCCGGACGTTCAACATTCATCACGTCTTCCCTTCTAATGCATCGGCGTCGCTTTTTTTCTTATCTGGATAGATTTCCGTTTAGAAACTTTACGAGCGGCAATAAAATTAATTCTTGAAGTAATAGAAGCGAATCTGTCGATACGGATGCTTCATAGAATGGCGTGACCGCTTAAGCTTTTTGCACGGACCAGCGTACGTGGGAAAATTACATTTTTTTATGAATTTTGGTCTTTCGCCTGTCAATGTTTCGATTTTTCGCGCACGCTCTTCGGACGCTAAATATTTCTGTCTCTGTTATCGCCCGAAAAAATAATAAATGTGCAAAAATATATCTTATGCGTGAGAGATTTTTGAGAAGCTCAATAATTTTTATCATCAACGATCGATTTTTGATAACGAAGTTTCTAAAACGCATAGACTTCGTTTGTTTTCTTTTTTTCTTGGAATGTCAAGTCTTTTTACAATTTGATCCCTATTATTCAAAAAATGAATTCAGCCGTATAATTTATTTTCTAATGCTGGTAGCTTGCTCGTTTTTGTTTCAAAAAATTCGATACTTTCAAAATTACCTCCTAATCGAAGATTAACGATATTAAAGCTTTTTATTGTGGATAGAAATCGAAGAAGCGTTATGAAAAAACACGTGATATTGTGCTATGAAGACGGATTTTCTCAACAAAATGAGATCTTTATTGATATAAATTAATCAGATGGATTCAAACGCGTTTGAGATGAACGCGTTTAAAGTTCTCGGGCCACACGGGAACAGCAAAGATAGGCGATTCTCTCTGCACCGTGATAACAATTCGAATCTTGCGGATAGAAAATAATTCTTGTTTCAATATGAAAGAGTGAATCGAATTTTGCTTGCAGAACGTTACATGTAGTTTAACGATCCAGAACATCCATTGTAACTCATCCGATTCTATAAAACCAGCTGAGTCGTAACTCATCAAATTCTACGAATTTCTCTATAAATCTGCTACGTAAAATTCCCGATAAATGTCTAACTATAAAATAAGATAAAAAATTAATTTTTTGCATAATTTTCAATTACTTGCTCTTTCAAGGATATGCCTGGACGTTCTGTTCGAAATAAATTCATCAATAAAAATACGTCTTCACAGATGTGGCATCGTGAAAGCCGGGAAATAACAACGTGAGCACGCTGCTTTCACGACTGTTTTTGTTTTTTCAATACTGTTAATGTCACTGACATTAAATTCGGCGAAAAAGGTGAGAATTCTTCTGAAAACTAAGAGCGCGCAGCGGCAATACCGTCCGCATCTCGGTATTATTGAGTGACGATAAAAGACAGCCGTGTCGTAACGCGAAGATGCTGCGTTTAGATCCGGAAGTGCATATGATCATCTCGCGATGATCATACCAAGCGTAGCAGTATCGTGTACGCGACCCGTTGGGCTAGTTAATACGCAGTTGGGCTTGGTTAGCTCGCGAGTCCGTCTCGGTGAGAAGAGAACGTATGCATCTCTGAACTCAACGATGGAGAGTATCGTCTTCCGCGGTGCAACTCCTTCTAATCCGCGGATCTTTAGAGCTCTTGGCCCGCGTCGATCGTTATACCCCCTCCTCCTCTTCACCATCTCCGTTCTTAAAGCGCACCTGTTGCGCAACTTCGATATCCACGTAACGCGTGCATACCTCGGACTATAATACTTCATCGGTTATTCCGTCGCTTTTGCAAATATTTTTGCATGGAACGATGAAGAAAATGATTATTAAGTCTCAACAGTAACATGCCGGTGGAATGTTATAATGGTGAGAGAAGGACTAAAAGCTGTGCTCAAAATTACCGTTTTTGTTATTTTGACATGTAAGAAACGCCTGAGTATTCTTTAAGACTGTATAAATTAGGAGGAATTTGTTTTCTTCGAAAATTATGTTTTCAACATTTTTCAAAAATCAAAAGAGAATTTGATAGCTTGTTAAATTCTTAATACTTTTTTTCTAATATTTTAGGTATGTACGGTCGAGATACCACACTGTCAGATTAGAATTGTCGCAATAGTGCCCGCTGCAAAAAGTACATATATTCGTTTTGATGAATGTAAATGGGAAGTTTGGAGAAAAAAGTCGACTAAATTATGTAAACAACTCGAATTACTTTCCTTATTTTTACAAGTTTAACATACATTCAAACGCAAAAATATTGTGGAGTCCTCTCGACCCCGAGTGGTTGATGGTCAAGCCTTGGAAAGTTTACGATGGATCTCCATCAATGCGTCACGAGCTCTCGCTGAGACAATCGTGGTCACAACGAGAGGATTGTAAAAAGAACGTAATTTAGCTAGTAGAGTAATTTGAAAGATAATCTCACGACGAAATTTACAGGACACTACAATTAGAAACCAAGTACTAAATTGACACCTGAAAAGCACTGAATTTCAGTGCAGATTAAAATCATTTTACAGTCTTTTGTAGCTTTGCAAGGTTAAATATTGTCGCAGTTTAAATTCAATAGAAACTTTCAATGTGTGTATCCCGATACATTCAACTTGCAAGTAGTTGCGAAAAAAGTATTGCGAGAGACGGAAATGAGAATTATTGGGTTCTTTTTTGAGGGTTTCTCTTTGAAGAGGTTTTGAGTATTGATTTTTTTTCCAGGATGCACGAAACCTCGTGAACTAGAATGAAAGGTGGATTTTGAAGAGGAATAATAATCAGAGGGAGGGAGAAAACGACCATCATCTCAACCATCGTCGTCGACGAAGTTGAGAGGACAATTTTTGTCCCATCATGAAGTTGCTCGACGCGAAAATCGGCACTTTGTTGATACTAACGATAATTCTGGGAATTTCTTCCCTGGCCACTAATGAAAAGGTTTGACAAATATTTCTCTCATTTATATGCAATTATTCGATTTCATTAGAATTTTTTTTTTTTATTTTTTTATTTTTTTTTATTATTTTATTTTTTTTTATTTCTACAATTGTGTGAGCGAATGACAAGAACATCGGTAACATATTCGATAACATAGAACGAACAGATTAGGAACAAATAGAATTATCGAACTGACGAGCAACGAGAAGCACTTGACAAATAAAATACACAAATTATATGATAATATGATAAATAAAATGACAAGCAATTGACCTAAAATGAACAATATGGAAAAAATTACAGCAGTATTTATACATCAGTTAGAAATTTTTTCGTACCAAAATGAAAAGAAAAAATAATCATTCCAATATCTCTACCTTATTTTATTATAATTAAATATAATACAACTGACATTCCTATTAAATAAAATTAAGTTGTTAAATCTTATCAAAGGTGTTTTTCGTTTGTCAAATTAACGCTGAAGTTACGAGCGCTAAAAAACGCTTTACACCAGTTTCTACCTGACTCGAAGTCTAGCTTTACACCCTACTGCAATTTTTCTTCCGATTCGCTCATGGTGTAAAGTACCTCAGTGAAATAAATTGAGTCCCGTGGTTGTGCCGAAGCTGTGTGCAAGAGCGAATATAACGAGATCGAGTATGGTAAAGAAACGAACCGAGTCGAACGAGGATTGAGCGAAGGCCGTTGCCCGTTAGCGTTGCTCAACTCCAACCACACGCGGTTCCATTATATCCTCGCCTCGGTCTCGTCCTTAGAATGCGGAGCACTCTGCGGTTCCGCACCGAGCAATATTGTTAAATTCAACATTGACTCCGCGACTCTTTTTCGTGTTGCAAACGTCGCGGAGTCTGTCTACGAGAGATGATAAATCCGAGCGAAACACGCGATCACATGTCATGAAAGTATTATGTAGTCTCGTCTCAGTCTTCGTCTCGGTGCTGAGAAACCCTGAAAAGCTATTTTAAAGCCGGACTTAGAGAGATTAATCGCACGTAATCCCGCAATGACGACCGTAATGTCTGGTAAGATATTAGCTCGAGCCACGAAACCGCGATTTGCTCGACACGCCATTGTCTGCTTCAAATCTCCAAGTAGATACAGTCGTTATAATCAGACGTTAATGAAAATAAATGCAATTACGAGTCCGCGCTAGTTTCTTTTTTCGCATTGTTTTGTCTAAGATCCTGACGGTTTTGTGAATTACTTATACCATCAGCAAATCGTTATATAAGTTCTACATGCTTACAGCAAGAAAAAATTGAAAACAAGACGGCTTTGCATAAATCACAAAAGTGTGGTGTGTGAATTGATGAACTTATAAAAAATGTTGTACATGCACATGAATTGACGAGTGATTGATAGGACGAATTAGTTACAACTTTTACTCTCATTGCGTGGTTCTCGCGATCCGTAGCACAAGCGACAGATATACAGGGAGCAGGTGCTGCCCGCACTGGGTGGAAAGATTCCGGAGGAGGCTTTCAGGACAGACCGACTGGCGTTGAATCGATTGAACAAAGAAGGAATTACCGTCATCGATGGAGTTTTGCTGGAAGCGAGAGATCACGACAAAAATCCGGACAGCGTGCGATCCAAACCGGAGATAATTAAGGTAAGATCACGATCTTGTGGATCATCATTGCTAGATTCATCGAGGAAAATGAGGTCGTTGAGGTGATATGGACGTACGCTCAGGAATAATGATCGGCTCTGCTCCATCATTTCGATCGTCTCGATAGTTTCGCTCGATCGAATCGTGATCGGCCGTTAACATCGGTACAATAACGGACGTAATATCACTCTGGATTTCTTCACGATTATACGAACCGCTGTATTCTCTCCTTATTCGAAAATGGATTAATTTTATTGAGCTGTTTGTGATTCAGCTGTATGGATGAATGCCGTTGACGAGAACTTGTAATGCCTTCAGTCATCCCGGCAGAAATAATGAGACGTTGAAGAAGAACGTATTTCTCGCTGCACGACGTGTCTGAGGGGCAGTTTGGCTACGGAGTAAATAGCATCCAATTATAGATGAACGCCTTCAGCGAGGATTACAGAGGTTGCTGGGTTTTCCGGTGATTTATTAGACACGAGCCGCAGACACGTCTTGCAACTATGTGTGTACTTTGCATTTTTTCTTCAATGTGATTCAATAGCTGCTGGGCTTTGCCGGCTTAAGAGTTCATCAATGTATGATATCGTGACAGAGAATTTCAATTAGAAATAACGGATGCTCGTGGTATCGGTTTAATTCCCTTTTTGATATTTCTAGGTGACACTGTGGGTAAAATCACAAATAATAATATCTAGTCGTGGGGTAGAGTTAAAGTACTTTTACCTTTCCTTTTATTTTATTTTGTTCCGTCGTTTTTTCCATCTTCCTTTCCTTTCTCTCTTCTTTAATTCTTTCTTTCTTTCCTGCCTTCCTTCTTTCCTTTTTTCCTTCTTTCCTTTTTCCTTTCTTTCTTTTTTCCCTTCTTTCCTCTTTTACTTCTTTCCTCCTTTTCTCCTTTCCTCCTTTCCTCCTTTCCTCCTTTCCTCCTTTCCTCCTTTCTTTCTTTCCTTCTTTCCTCTCATCCTACCTTCCTTCCTTCGTTCTCCCTCCCGTCCTCCCTTCCTTCCTCCTTTCTTTCCTTCGTTCCATTATTCTTTTCTTCCTTTCTTCTTTCTCCTTTCCGTCCTTTCCCTCTTTCCTTTTCGGCCTCTAAGGGTCAAGTAAGAGCACCGCGAAACACCGTACTCTGTCTATTTACCGCACGCCAAAATCTGGCCGCGGTAATGTACGAAGAGTCCACTGTATCAAACCTTCTTCAGGAATACTAACTTCCTTGTAATCCTTAATATTGATTCTAATTAGCCGTTAGTGCATGTCTCTCAAATTTCATCATGTTTTGCCTTCTGCAACAGGTCTACGTCACTCACGATCCTCGCTACGTTCCTCCAGAAGGTCGTTATCACAACCAACATCCCAAAGCCGTCGACACGACTTACGTGTTGAGAAAACCGGTGGGCCACCACAGCGCAAGTGAACAGCAAGGCCCGCATGGCAATGGAAACCCTCCGGTTCATCAAGATCATCATCATTATCATAATCAACATAATAATAATAACATTAATAATAATGCCGTCCACACTGATGGCTGTGGAAGACCAGCGGAACCTCCACCCCAAAGCTTCAGCCCCCCGAAGGCCCACGGATTCGCGAACTTCCACACGTTTGTGCCATACAATTCACCCATGAATGACCGTCAAAATCAGCATCAGCATCATTATCCGATTATCTACGAGCCCATTATCACTCCTCTCGTCATACCGGCCCGGGGTACTTACTACAGAAAATCTCATCAGCAAAATTTGCAACATCACATTTATAATCATCAAATTCCATGGGACTTGTCTTACGATTGGAGTACGTTTTATCAACCGCATGAGTCACTGTTTGTCGAAGAAAACGGTGATCTTTACGATTCTCATCAGGTAAAAACATGGCAAACAAAAATCAAGGAATTATCATGAAACCTTTGTAATCGCCTGACTTGAAGTATCAGATCGTGTAATATTTTAAGAGACTCGCATGAATGTCGATCGATCAATCCCTTTCGATTACTTGGTATATGTGTGTATATATTTTGCCTTTTGACCTCCTGCGTAGAATGAAGCACTTATTCTTGAACCAATCACTCAACTATTGCCTAGTTACGAAGAGCTCAGCTTCTTCATTTTTTTTTTTTTGGATTCAGATTATTACTGATTACGAAGGATTTCTTAATGACTTCCACGGACGTTCCTATCGTCACACAGAATCACCGAAAGTGGCAGAGCGTCGAGGAAAATTTTCCAAACACAGCGGAGAGCAAGGAAGGCCAAATAGTTTTTCCAGTCAAGAAAGAACGGCGAATATCGCTAATAGTGATAAATCAGAAAAGGCCAATTTGTCACTGTTTTCGAGAAACGCGGCACCGTCCTACACGAATCTGAGTAGTATTCCAACTACCAGCTTTTCCTGCGATCGTAGGAAAGGCACGTTTGCTGATGTTGAGACACAGTGTCAGGTATTTATTGTTTACCGTTTTCATAAGAAAAAAATAATTTCTCTATCTTCGCTGATTAACCAGAAGTTAATCGGATTTGGTTTTGTTACTTATTAAAGTACACGAAGATAAAACATCGATTCTAATAATATTGATAATAATTATAGCACTGAATAATATTATAGGTACTAGTAATTTATTATTATTATTATTATTTTATTATTATTATTATTATTTTATTATTATTATTATTATCATTTTATTATTATTATTATTATTATTGAATCTACATATTACGAAAATCGGGGACTACATCGGGAATTTGAAACCTCCATCGTGCAATTATAATAATACCAATTATGATTATTATTATCATACTCGCAATCGATATTATAATAATTATAATAGTAACAATAATTGCTAATTATATGAATTGTAAGAATGAATATATGAAATTCACGCTATGATTGTTGATTTTTGTGATGCACTGATCGAACAAGAGTCAATATTTTTCGTTGTCCTAAACCGGAATTTCAAAATTATAAACTTTTGTGGCTCATCCTGTCTACAGGCTACAAAACACTTACGCCAGAGCGTAGTTCTCGGTTTTTCGTAAATATCTCTCGATTTGTTACACATAGAAAACACAGTGGTAATGATTGCCCGATTGCGAAATGGTTATTCACGTAACCCATCGAACGATTGAATTCTCACACGCTTGGCGCTGCCGGCTCTCCTGAACAGAGTAAATCACCGTCTAGTTTCGCTTGACGTATGCACGAGCTGCATCGAGTGTAGAACCGTGATATAACCGGGAGAAGTTACCGGCGTGGATAACACGATGGAAAACCGGTTGTCGGAACTTCTTGAATGCATCAATGGTGCCCCATCATGAAGAATGTCTTGGAATGGACGAGGGGATCACCGCAGAGCAGATGGATTGTGATATAATGTGGGATCATCTTAATTTTGAATAAAACATTCCGATTTTGATCGGCGTGATCCTTCGATATGGCTTTCGGCTGATAAATAATGTCGAGACATAGTGGAGTCCTCATGTCCTTTCACCTTTCGGGCAATGGAAGAGAAAATCTTAGTAAGATGGACAGCGTAGTAGGACTATCGGGAGAAATAGAAGCAGGGATCAGAGAAAGAGAGCGAGAAAAGGAGGAACATATTAAATAAGAACAATTACGTATGGAAATGGAGATAAATTAAGGTGCAAGAAAGTCGGACTCAGTAACTAATTATTATTATTAGTAACAGAATTCAAATAAATTTAAATAATAATAATTATTATAATTATTATTATTATTATTATTATTATTATTATTATTATTATTATTATTATTATTATTATTATTATTATTATTATTATTATTATTATTATTATTATTATTATTATTATTATTATTATTATTATAAATTAATAATAATAATAGTTTCAAATACGATTTATAATTATTTTCAATATATCGACATTTTCATGGATATATGATTGGAAGATTGATTTATTGTTTATAGGTATTTCACGAGTGTTCCGGATGGTCAATGACGAGTTCCTTATGTCCTGCTGGAACTGCCTATAGCGTGACGAAAAAACGCTGCGAGTGGTGGAATACCGTGATTTGCGGTTCTCCATGAATGCATGTATGATGATCGGGATTAAGCAATCTGAATGTCCGTTAAAAAATGGCTGCAATTCTGGTCCATCAAGCCGATGGCAAAAGAGTCGCGAAGATTTGTCACAGGCGTAAACGCTCTACACTGAATTGAAATGAAGAGCGGAAAGCCGACATCATCAATATATCCGTCGCCCTTCATCTGCCGTCCGTTGTTTTTTATTGTACAGAGCTACGCCAGCGCCATTATCATATTCATTAGGTACAATTATACGCAGTTTCAGCGACCACATTCCTGATACTATGTTCGGATATTTTCACTGCAGTTCACATGAATAAATGAATCAACGGAAGTGAAGCCCGAAGAAAGGAAAAATTGTATTACCCATTAAAGTATGGGTACAGCAATTATGTTAGTTAGTTAATAAGTTATTCAGTTCGGATGGGCTGTGCAACGCTATTCCGCAACGGCTTTGACCATGCGGCCATGTACACAAATTCTCTTGTGGAATAATAAGTTTTTATAATATAAAACCATAATTATGATAATAATTATTAATTTCAATGAATAACTTTGAAGTTCCGACGGTGTAAAATTCTAAAAATGCAATGTTTTGTTCCGAGGCGCCACGGGACCGAACGGGCAAAGCCGCTGATGTCATGACATCGACGCCGCAAAAGTTCGAAAGCCAGTAATTTAAATGAGAAGAATTACGAAAAAGATATACACTGCCGCGATAACGTATCAGACCGCGCCTCCGAATTTTCGATACAAGCTATTGCAGAGCTTACGGAATTTTGCGTCGAATAAGTTTTAGTCCAGTAAATTCGCACTTCTGCGTGTCGAATTATCATGTAAGAAAAACAAAAAAATAATTCCGACTTCAACAGAATTTTCTACCCCAACTTTGATCGATAGCCGAATGTAAGAAATTTTTTAACGATCTGGGACAATTCAGGAAGCACCGCTCAGACTTCCGCTTCCGATTTATATGAATAAGAAAAAAATCTCAGAGTGAAATATCTTTTATCTTTATACTTATACCTACTTTTATATTTTTTTATTTTTCTTATTTTATATTTATATTTTATACTTTTATATTTTGAAATATCAACTTGTTTTTGTAAGCGTGCGGATTGAGCGTTTGAATGCAACGACTTGCCCGATGCTCGGAACTACTTGACAATATTAGTGGAACGGTCCGAGGGACAGAAATATTCAAAACGGAAAAATTAATTCCGAAAAGGGACAGACTGTTCTTTTTAAGGTTCCGCAGGGTTTGGACACTCTTATGGTTACGGTCAGGCCGTACGTCACGCCGTCCGTATGTCAGTCTTCCGATTTACTAATTGATTAAGGCCTTACATACAGTTAGAAGGCTTTAAAAAGACGGATTTTCAAGAATTTTTTTCGCGCAGACTATTCAATTTATTAATTTGAAAATTGGTGTACATATTATAATAACCTTATAATATATTTACATATTTTTTATTTGTAAAAATAATCATCGCGAATGTTGCTATCGCCGATCTCCTAGAGCTCCGCAAAAAAAACCAATTTTGCGGTGATCACGATATCTCTGGACCGGATTATCTGAAATGAAAAAACCAAATAAATTTCGTTAATATAATACATTATCTAGTATTTAATTGAAGGAATTAGCGAAAAAAAAATTTTTGACAAAATGGCGACTTCTCAAAATAAAAGACTCGATTTTGAACGAAAATTTAAGCCTTAAATTGTTTATAAAATAGAAAATATTTATCGGAGAAAAAAAATCTTCGATTAATTACTAAAAAATCTAGTTAAAAAGGTTGTGTTAAAATTTGAGACTGATCGGTTCAGCCGTTTTCGAGAAATCTTGATCACCGATTTTGAAAACATAGTTTTGAGAAAAACGCGTTTAAAGTTTCAAAAGCGTTTTACATGTGGTAAATTTCGTTTTTTTTCAACTTACATGGAGTCATCTATTCCAGGGCCATATAATAATCCGTTCGCATCGTTGGCAGCTTCTAATAATTCGATTTGATGCTGTTCGATTTTTTGAAAATTACAAGTGTATGTAACCCCTTAACTCATTAAGATTGAATTATGTATACATACGTGTATTCGATAATCCAAAAAAAGGAATGATAAGAATTTTTAAGAAAATTCTGGCCCTCCGTTAGACTGAAAAGTGTAATGAATATCTTTATTTACCCTTCCCTACCGTATTGAATAGAATATTCTCATATAGGTCCTTTGAAATGCGACGAAAAATGTACAAAGACATTTTTGTTTCGACCCTCCAACGAGATATTCGCTTTCCAAGTCGTTATCAGAGCCCCCTCCCATTTTTAAGCTATCGATTAAAAAGAAAAATGAAAAATTCCTTTTGATCGGTACTTCTAACACGAATCACAACGACAACTAAATTTCTTGTCCGATTGCGAAAATGTTATTCTCCGAGTGAAAGTGGAAAGAAGATATTCACTATTTTTTCGCAAATTTCGAAGTTTATCAAAATTAATGAGCCGTCGACGAGTGCTGACAACATCACACGGGCTGGCTTACGGTGATGTAAAATCGATCACTTCTTCCGACTGAACGGCTTCATACCATATTATTGAAAAAAACAAAAAATAATGTTGTGCTTATGTTCATAATTTACCATCGAAGTAATCAATAACTACACCACAAGAATTGCTTGAATGAGCTTCAAGATGCAACATATTGTCAAATATAGAAGTAAAATTTTGGCCCTCAATCAGATTATAAAGGAGCTGGCTAATAACTTGAATCACGTTTCGAAGCAACGGATGGATACAAGAATGGCACACAGTACATTCGATATTATCAGGATCAAACAAAATTCAAGGTAAAAAATAATTATTCATGTATGTTCTGCCGAATCGAAATTTTTCACGATAAGTAAAACCGAGATAAATTAATAAATTAAATCGTTTTACTAAGAAAAAAAGTTTTTTTTTACGTCTCTACGCAATCACGATGAGACTCAATAGAGCTGCGAGGTTCAACCAAAGTATGGTTTGTATTGAATCCAGGAAAAATCAATTGAGCCGATCAAATTTTTTAAATCTCAATTCCCCAAATTTTCGTAATTTTGTACTTGCGGAAATATTCCATCTACCATCAATAAGTTTTTCAAAAAACCAAACTGTTAAAAATATTTGGCGATCGTATCTCTTCATTACGATTCCTATCTTCTCTTCATTTATTTTTTTCACCCGTCACTAATCGTTGACTTATGATGAAATACAAGGTGTAGTTTCGAAATCAAGGTGGCCGAAGAATCGAACGCGGTGAAGATAAAAATAGTCGTTACGTGCATTGGATTTTTTCGACGAAAAAATTACCGAGTACGAATTATTTCCACTCGAAAAATCCACAATAAAAGTTTGTCTCTTGTCCTCCTCGATAATTTATTCATCCGTCAAATTCTTGATACTTCAAACGTTCCACATCAAAGCATTTGTGTACTGCATACAGGGTGTCCTATTCGAAACAGGTAGGTTTGATAACATTTTAGAAAAAGTATCAACAACGACATAGGTTTGATGAAAGTTTTGGGGCTCGAGGTGAAATTCAGGACTAATGAAATCTGTGCTCTCATAGTTTATGTTTTTATTTTGCAAGCACGATATTATTTTTTATAATAGTAAGAATACTTCTGATTCTCCATCGCAATGTTTTATGAATTTTTCATCGATTTTCCATGAAATATCGCACGGAAAGAGAGCAAAACGTCTTTATTCAGCCTTTCTTAGTACACCTCTTCATTGCGGTATTGAATTCAATCGTGATTGCGTCATAATTACATCCTATAATTACATCTTTGTAGTCCACGCAACAAGGCAAAATAAAACGGACGTTTGACGAACGGACGTTGACGGAGCGACGTCCGTTCGCAGAATTCAATGGAGAATTATATCCTCGGCGAAGCTGTCCGTAAATCTTCGGCTTCCCAGTTTATTTTGAATCGCCAGAAACAATCTTGTCGCGGGTTCATTGTACATTTTAACTCTGTAACCAATCGTTGAAAAACACATAATTTGCGATGTGGAGTGCTCGGTAAATTGTTCGATCTCTAGAATTTAATCGTCGTTTCGTTGTTCATTTTTTCAAACCGGCAGCGCATAGTATATTGTATTTTACTTTCATCAGATCGACATGGGCAATAAAAACATCGGACATCGTCCTCATGATCAACGTAGAATAATAATTCAAAGAACGAGTACAACCACAAAATTGGCAAATGAATACAAGTAACTTACGGACAAATTTTCGGCCGTTTTTATCGAATGTGCGTCGTACGTTCGATCTGTTGTGAATTCGACGGATGAATAAATTATCGAGAAGCACAAGTGGTTCACTTTTATCGTAGATTTTACGCCGTTGAAATACTTAATGTAAATACCTACTATTTTTATCTTCACCGCGTTAGATTCTTCGGCCACCTTTATTTCGAAAGTATACCGTGTATTTCATCATAGGCCGACGATCGGTTGCCGGGTGAAAAAAAAAAAAAAGAAAAAAAGAAGATACGAATCAGAATGAGGAGATAAAAACGCCAAATATTTTTGACAATCTTGTTTTTTAAAAAACGCGTCGATGACACGACCGATATACGCGTGTATTAATCGAAAATACATTATTTAAATTTTTGATGTAGGAAAATGAATCATTGCACTACAAGAGGACGATCAACGTATTGATCTTTAAATTCAAACGTAGCTCGGCAATTGCGAGTTGGCAAGACAGGAAACAATTTTCCTGTCGACTTTAAAAAAACTATGCCCAGCCCCTACACAGTTTTTAAAAATCGAATTTCTTTTTTGCAAAAATGCTCCTTCTGAACTGAAAATTTAAATTCAGCTTTGTTGTATACTTCGTATTGTCTTTCTGCCTGATCAGGTGCTGTGTGATTGCGCGTCCAACTGTAAGACTGATCGTGTGGAACCTCAAAAATGCGACATGCTTCGTTCAAACTTTTGCAAAAATTACAACGGCATTAGCCTTCGAAATTAAAAATCCGATGACATCGACTGAAACTTTGAGGCAATATACGAAACTGGACATGAAGAATTTGACGAAGAAAAAAATGACCATTGTGAAATATCAAAAATTAATTACAGAAGTTGGTGAATAAATGGATCAGATATGAAAAATTTTGATGTTCAATAAAATATGATATGGCCCTACAAAATCCGTGCAAATTTTAATTCATAGAAGAAGTATACCTTACAGGCTTTAAAATCGTCCTCGTAGTTCACTCGTGGAAAACGGCGCTCAAGACTCAAAAGCATATTTCTGCACGTACAAGGTTTCAACATTTTGGATTTTTACATTAGCATAAATAAATTTAGATCGCTTCAATCGATTTTCCCTAAATTACAAACGATGTTTCGGAAAGATCTCACTGCACAATCAAATTCAATCGTCATTGCGTAATAATTTTGAACTCTATCGCGGTTACCGTGGCAGTCAAATTTTGTAGAAAGAATATAAATGAAAGACATTAAAAAATGTTACATCTACTGTATCTATTCTCGTCAAATCTAGACTGACAGTTATACTCGGTTCAGATTTCACCACTGTATTTTTATTCCTAAAGAAGTTGGAAAACCCTCGGAATGATCGTTATCCGATTAAATTGTACGGAAATCAACACAACTGAAAAGCTAACTTAACTCGTCTCGTACGCAAGACGTTGGCTTGATCGGTTGAACCATTTCTCAGTTGAATCATAAATCGCAATTGTAATCGTATTATGAGAGGAATTAATGGCGGATCAGTCCGCTCCCACGGAGACACACAACACAGCGGACATTTTGTGTACATGTGTTCGCTAAAAATGTTCCAACGATGTTCCGATACATTTTTATCACAATGACGTTGACATCTTACGAGGGACTTCCATGAAGACAAAGTTTATTTTGCGAGGAATCAATATTATTCGAAATAAATTAAAGGTTATGCACAGAGGATTACAGTATCAAAACACGACATGCATTTTGTTTTTTAACGATAGTAAAACACTAAAAATAGTACAAGATTGAGTTCGCGACAAAAAACGTGTTCATATATTCTAGAATCGTTTTTGTTCGGGTAATTTCCACATTTTGATTGGAAGGAGATCCTTCGTTCGATTCCCACTGGGCGCATTGCTTCCCAATCGGTATGGAAGCGAGCGCTCTTTTGATTGGTTACATAAAAAATTACTTTTACGAAAGTGTCGATGTGCTCAGTACGAATTCCACTATCGTGTTCATATTTTACCGAACTGGAATTAGTCCTTCGGCGTCTATCATATGATTTCGAGTCATGAACAATTCCAGCATGTTAAGGTCGTTTGAAAGTAAAACAGAGATCATGACAACTTATATCGAAGTTTTCCAAGGCTTTTTTAATTTTGTTGGTGAATGAAATCGATTTTATTAACGCTTCTAGAATTAACGATAAAACATCAATACGTGTGAGCTTTTTTCTCCGTTTTGAACTCAGTTCCATTACCTCGCAAAATCTCTTTCACTTTCGTGATCCAATAGTTTTTATTTCATTGAATAATTGAGTGCAGAGCAGCTTGTACTTGTTTTTTTCACTCTCGCGTAAGGTGCAACATATTTTCGTGATAATTATCACCTCACGAATGCTACCGAGGATTTTATTTTATTTCTCTGCGTTACGTTAATACGTCGTGATTAACTTTTTGCCGTAGTGAATGCTTTAGTTGTCTTTAAACGATAGCGTTCCAACGTAGTTATTAATAAATGATATATCATGAAATTATTCGGTTTGCTCTATTAGCGTGTTTTCTACTCTCTTCTATAATCGTCTTTAGACCTGGCGGGTACTTTAGTTTTTGGCCACTACTCACCGGTCTCTCATTTCAACGGGATGAACTTAACAACCGTCGCGCATAATCTGCAAATTCATATCGAACGTCTTCAAGCCAGGATGCAATACGATATAACGAGGAATAAAATAAATTAATGCAAGAATGGATTAATATTTAATGAAATTAATATTTTATTATGTTCGCTGAACAGAAAAAAGTGAAATGAGGACAGAAAAAAATTACATCAGCGGCGATAATTTTTGAGTGCTTTACAACGAGCGACGTCCATTCCAAAAATTCAATCACCAAATAATATCCGTGACAAAGCTCTCCAGAAGTTTGCCGATTCCCACTCCATTTTTGATCGTTTGAACAAATGTTGGCGAGGGTTCTTTGTCCTTGGGAATAGCTTTGGACAAAAATTCCATAAAATTAGAAACTCTGTAACCCGTCCTTGAAAATACATATAATTTGCGATGTGAAGTGCTCGATAAATTGTTCGATCACTAGAGTCCAATCTTCGTTTCGTCGTTAATTTTTTTCGGCCCCGCAACGCAAAATATACTCTTTTTTTCTTTCATTGGATCAATATGGGCAGAAAAATCATTGGACATCAGTCCTCATGAGCGCCTAAGAGTGATAATTCAAAAAACGAGCACAACCATGAAATTGGCAAATGAATACAAGTGACTTACGGGTGAAATCTCGAACGACATTGGCGAATGAAAGCTTCACTTTGACGTCGCCAACACCGTATCCTCTTATTGATGTATGTACTTATTAATCTTTCTTGGCTTCCGGTTGACCAATCAGACGACACGGATAACCCTATATAGTCTGAGGAAGGACAAGGTTAAATCGTGCAATAGAATCGCAGATGAATAAACGGTTTTTTCGGGCTGTTCGTTGTAAAATCCACACTTACCGATCATGAATTCGAATTTGCAAGGTCTCACGATATTGTCTACCAACGACATGACGGTGCCTTCGGCAGTAATGCTGATCGCCGGAATTACTAGGGACATTTTAACTCTTGTATTACCTGCGATCTTGCAGATGTCGATATCATAGATTCGAACAAGGCGGGGAGAAAAATCTAATCCCGTTGCACCGTGAAATTTCGATTCCACTGAGTGACTTGTGTCATGATAGCTGTAGTCTTTAAGGGTGTTTTGCATCACGTCAACATATTTCTGCCATTTAATATCGTCCATCACAGCCATTATATCTAAAACAAAAATGAGCTATTAATAATTGCACTGCAGAGCTGCAACCGTTGGTTCGCGGAAAAAATCTATAACTGGAAAATTGTCACGTCAGGAGTATTGTGACGATTTGTGAAATCATCGAAAATTCGAATCATTGTTAATTAAATAAATCAACGTCGTGCAAGGAACCGTAGAAGATCCTACTTTGAGCTTTTTAAAAATTTTACTAACGGATGGATTCTTATCTTTGCTTCGCTGGTCATTTGATTTTTCTTGGTTCTTTTGGTACTACTTTTATTCTCAAAAATGATGCAGTTACAGATTGGATCGGGGTTCGACCGAACAAGAATCGATACAGATCGAACGTTAAGAACGGTCGCTCGAGCAGAGGTTGGTCGAGCCCGCACAAAATAATTGAAATTCAAGTTCCCGTGTCACAATAAACCATGATTGAAATCGAGATATAGTATTTAAACGTGGTATTTTAATTGGGAAAATTTGTTATCGTTGTTCAATCGGTACACTTCAGCTTTGCTCCCATCAGCGAGCGTAGCTCCTCTCCCTGGTGGGCGCATTACTATTTTAAAAGAAGCAACCCTATTTTGATATGTGGCTTTATTTGTTTGTCATTAAATCTGCAGACGGTAGAGACGTAACAATTATATATAAATAGATTCATCGAGCTCTGGACAACTTTGGGATTCACCATCTTGGAACTTCATGACACTCCCACAGCTCTAAGTTTATGTTCAAAATTCAAATCCTCGAATGTTTTTAGTTTTTTTCTTCTGTTTCTTTGGCTGCTGTCAATTAACATATTTTTCTTTTTTTTTCAAGTATTTTTTTACATGCTTGTGCGGTTCAATAGATATATCAGAGATCGTCTCATGCGGTTAAATTGTCTCAGCTTTCCGAAAAAAATATCAATTTTTCATTCCAACCCTCAGACATTCAGTAAAATCGAATTTGAAACTTGAAAATCTGTTTTCAGCCAGTGCCCAAATTTTGGGAGTTTATCTAATACTTTTGTCGGAAAGCTGAGAAGATTCCACAACTAATGTGTTCTTTTCGCTATAGGTTCTCCGTAAGTTTTCTTATAATTCATTACAGAACGAAAATTGAATATAAACGATTCAAAAATATATTTTTTCCTCTCTAATTCCAAGTACAACCAATTCTTCTGTGATAATAACGGCTAGATTAAATACTGCAACTTACGATAACCAGCTTTCATGTCGGTAATCGCCTTGTTCAGCCTTGTTGCGACAAATTTTCCCTCGTAAAAGACTGTCGGCCAATCATTGACCCCTCTGTTTCTAGGACGGCCCAGACGAGCTTCGGCCATCAATACAAAGGACGAAACCACCGCGAACCACAAGAACGCCGTGGTGTTCATTTTTGAGATTATACGACGAAAAATAACTTTTTTCTCAACTCTATCTATTTTGCGATCAATTCTTCTCTGCGTCGATTCGATTTTGACATCATCGACTGGGAGCGCAGTCTTTATACCCCAAAGCCTTGCCGATGAAGGACGCAGGCCCCACTTTTTCCAAATCCCATCACTCTGTTATCACACGAAATATCGTTGTGTGTTTGTGTTCTGTTGCTGGGTTTATTTGTCAACTATGTTGTGTGGCACACGTTTCAGCGACCCATGGTCTTATCTTAATTTTTTTTAGGTTTTTTACAAAGAGGCAAAAGCGCCTCTTCGTTAGATTATTATTCACCTAGCGCCCGTGTTGATGTATTACTTATAGGGTCATTCCATACCGATTTAAACGGTAGCTGATCCTTGACCTCACCGATTTGGTTCAAACTTTGGCAGTTCTTTGGTATCGACGAAAAACCAATCTTATTTCCAGCATTTTCCAATATTTTGATTTGTGGCGAAAATATGACATTATGGAAAGAAACGGTAAATCTTTGTACAATGGCAGTTTCGACGGCTGGTAACTCAGCCCCTAATTGAGATAAATCAACAAACAAGGAGTCACTTAATTGAATGCAGAATTCGATCCTACAATGGAAAATCGAATTTCGGATCATTTAGGTAATTTGTGAAAATTTCAAAATTTCAAATTTGGCAATTCCAAATTGGAACACCCTGTACACAGTACGCGCATGCTTGTGCGTGGTACGTTAGGAGTATCGAGAATTTTACGGAAGAATAAATTATCGAGAGGCACATGTGGTTCACTTTTATCGCAGGTTTTTCGAGTAGAAATTCTCTCCTATTTTTAACTCTCCTATTTTTATCTTCATTGCGTTGGGTTCTTCGGCTCCCTTGATTTCGAAATAATTTTTTTGCTAATTATGACAAAACTCTGTCTAGCACTTACGCAACTTTTGAACATGGATATTTTTTTTTGCAAAAATACTCCCTCTGAATTGGGAATTTCAATGAAGCTCTAAGCACCATCGAAACCATTATTCATTCAGAATTCAACAATTTCAAGTTAACGACGTCAAAAAAAAACGTATTTTTAATTTTTTCATCAATTCAAATATATGAATTCAACAGGTTCTTTTTTATTTGAATCATCAGCATCATGGTCTTCCTATCACTTCACACGTGTTACCAAGGCCTTCATTTTATATCTCCGACATACGTCAGTGCGTTCTGATTAACTTTTCGACGTGGCAAATGGTTTAGTTGTTTTTTTACGACCGCGTTTCGACATTGTTAAGAATTAATAAGAGATATGCCTGCATCATTCGGTTCCTGCATCCGTTTATTTGAAACTTTTCTCTCCAATCGTCTTTAGACCTGGCGGTCGTTTTCGATTTTGGCCACCGCCCACCGGTCTATCATTTCAACGAGATGAACTAAACAACCGTCATGCATGATCCGCAAATTCATTTCGACCGTCTTCGAGCCACGATGCAATACGATATAACGAGGAATATTATTTATAATAAATTAATGTAATATAATCCGATAATTAATAATATAATACGATGAATTAAAGTAATGTAATACGATATAATGAGGAATATAATAAATTAATAAATTGCAAGAATGAATGAATGTTTAACCAAATGAATATTTTATTATGCCCGCTGAACAGAGAAAAATGCAATGTAGACAGAGGAAAATTACATCAGCGGCGATAATTGTTGAGTTCTTTACAACGAACGCCGTCCGTTTAAGAAGTACGATAAAAAATAATATCTGTGATAAAGCTATCCAAAAGTCCGTCGATTCCATCTTTTATCGCTCGTATAAATGTGTGCGCGGGTTCGTTGTCCTTGGGAATAGCTTTGAACAAAAATTCCATAAAATTAGAAACTCTGTAACCAATCTTTGAAAAAAAAACATAATTTACGATGTGGATTGCTCGATACATTGTTCGATAACTAGACTCCAGATCGTCCCTAATTTTTTTTTTCATCAGATCAATATGGGAAGAAAAATCATTGGATATGAGTCCTCATGAGCGCCCAAGAATAATAATTATAAAAACGAGCACAACCACAAAATTGGCAAATAAATACAAGTAACTTACCAACGAAATCTTCAGTGTGATTGGCCATTGAAAGCTTCACTTTGACGTCACCAACACCGTATCCTGTTATTGATGTACTTATTGATCTTTCCTGGCTTTCGGTCGACCAATCAGACGACACGGATAACCCTACATGGTCTGAGGACGGATAAGGATAAATCGTGCAATAGAACCGCGGATGAATAAACGGTTTTTTCGGGATATTCGTTGTAAATTCTACACTTACCGATCTGGAATTGGAAAGTGCAAGGTCTCACGATATGGTCTACCAACGACATGACGGTGCCAGTGGAAGTAATGGTTATTGCTGGAATTACTAGGGACAGCTTAACTCTTGTACGGCCTGGCATCTTGCAGACGTCGATATCATAGATTCGAACAAGGCGGGGAGAAAGATTTAAACCCGTTACACCGTGAAATTTCGTTTCCATTGAGGAACTTATGTCAGCTGTAGTCTTCAAGTTTGTTTTCTATAGCCGCAATATATTTCTCCCACTCTGTACCGTCCATCACAGCCATTACATCTAAAACAAAAATGAGCGATTTGTTATCGCACTGCAAAACTGCATCCGTTGGATCGCGAAAAATATCTATAACTGGAAAAATACATATATTGTTACGTCAGAAGTATTGTGCCGATTTGTGAAATCATCAAAAATTCGAATCATTGTTAATTAAAGAAATCAACGTTCGAGCAAGGGACCGTAGAAGATTCTACGGTGAGCTTTTTACAAATTTTACTTAACGGATGGAATGTCACGGTAGCCGGGGGTGACGATGCACATCTCGGTGATGCTCCGTGCCCCAGTGCATCTTTGCTTCGCTCGCTATTTGATTTTACTTGGCATTACTTCTATTTTTATTTGAGGATGATGCAGTTACACTTCGGAGCGGGGTCAGACCGTACAAGAATTAATAGAGACCGAACGTTAAGAACGGCCGCTCGAACAGGTTGGTCGAGCCCGCACGAAATTATTGAAATTCAAGTTCCCGTGTCGCAATGAACCAATATTGAAATCGAGATATAATATTTGAATGTTGTATTTTAATGGCGAAAATCTGTTATCGTTGTCACATCGGGCCACTTCTGCTTCGCCTCCATCAGCAAGCATAGCTCCTGTTCCTGGTGGGCGCATTAATTTTTTAGAAGCAATCCTATTTCGATATGTGGCGTTATTTGTTTGTCATTAAATCTGCGGACGGTAGGGACGTAACAATTATATATAGGTAGATTCATCGAGCTCTGGACAACTCTGGGCTTGGCTATCTTGGATCTTCATGACACTCACACAGCTCTAAGTTTATGTTCAAAATTAAAATCCTCGAATGTTTTCAGTTTTTTTTTCTATTTCTTTGGCCGCTGTCAATTAACATATTTTTCATTGTTTTCGTTTTTTTCCAAGTATTTTTCCACATGCTTACGTGGCGCAAAAGATATATGAAAGAGCGATTCGTACCATAAAATTGTCTTAACTTTCCGAAAACAATATCAATTTTTCATTTCAACCCTCAAAAATTCATTAAAATCGAATTTGAACTTTAAAAAGCTGTTCTACGGCCATTGCCCAAATTTTCGGAATTAATCTTCTAATTAATCTAAAAAACATATTTGTAGGAAAGCTAAGAAGATTTTTCAGATAATATGTATTTTTCGCATTGGGTTCTCCTCAAATTTCCTTATAATTTATTAAAAAACAAATAGTCAATATAAAAGATTCATAAATGTATTTAAAAATGGTTTTCTCTCTAATTCCGATAAAACCAATTCTTCAATGATATTTATGGCTCGATTGGATACTGATACTCACGATAATTGGCAATCATGTCAGCAACCGCGTTATTCAGCCTCGTTGTGACTAACTTTCCCTCGTAAAAGACTGTCGGCCACTCATCGACCCCTGTTTTCCGAGGACGGCCCATACGAGCTTTGACCACCAATACAAAGGACGAAACCACCGCGAACCACAAGAACGTCGTGGTATTCATTTTTCAAATTATATGACGAAAAATAACTTCCTTCTCAATTCTATCTATTTTGCGATCAATTCTTCTCCGCGTCGATTCGATTTTGACATCATCCACTGGGAGCGCTGTCTTTATACCCCAAAAACTCTGTTAACACACGAAATATCGGTGTGGGCTCGTGTTCTGTTGCTATGCTGCTGTGGTAGCTATGATTAATGGCGTACGTTTTGGCGACACACAATCTTATCTTAACTTTCTTATTAGTTTTTCTATGAAGTGGAAAAAGCGCCTTGTCATTAGATCATTATTCACCTATCGGGTGTGTTCATTTTTTACTCATGGAGTTTATTCCATCCTGATTTAACCGGCAATTGACTCGTGACCTGACCGATCTGGGTCAACTTTGGCAGTTCGTTGGTATCGACGGGAAACAAACCTTGTTTCAGCACTTTCCGGTATTTTCATTTTTTGCGAAAATACGGCTTTTTGGAAAAAAAGTAAAGCTTTGTAAAGTGTTAAGTTCGACAGCTGATAACTTAGTTTCTAATTAGGAACAATAATCAAACAAGTGGTCCCTCTTATTCTTCATTAAATGCAGAATTCGATTCTGCAATGGAATATCGAATTTCAGATTATTTTGATAATTCATGAAAAACTCTGAATTGTTAATTTGGCAATTTCAAATTAAGACACCCTGTATACAGCACGCGCGGGCTTGTTCGTGGTACGTTAGAAGTATCGAGTATTTGACCGAAGAATAAATTATCGAGAAGCACAAGTGTTTCACTTTTATCGCAGGTTTTTCGAGTACAAATTTTCTCCTACCTTCATATCTTCTTTTTTTATCGTCATTGCGTTGGGTTCTTCGGCTACCGTGATGTCGAAATGCTTTGATTGCTAATTATGACAAAACTGTTCAGCGCTTACGCAGCTTTTCAACATGGAATTTTTTTTTTTTTTAAATGCTCCTTTCGAATTGAGAATTCCAATGGAGGTGTAATGTATGGACGTTGCACCATCGAAACCATTATTTATTGAGAATTCAACCATTTCAAGTTAACGACGTTATAAAAAACCTATTTTTAATTTTTTTATAAATTATTTTCTAAATTACTTAAATAGAAACGAAAATTTCGAGTCCTTGAACAATTTTTCACGACGTCGGAACCGAGCTAACGCTTTGCCGGAAACTTGTTTATTGATTCGTGAGAATTATGCTAGCGATGATTATAAAACGATTGTTTCGATATGATTAACTGAAATATGGTTATTTCAATAACGTCGACGATCGTGTAAAATGAAAATATAATATTCCTTTTCTTCCAAAAATTAACGACTGCCGGATAACTCGAAAGCTGATTTTACGTTCCGTTAGTACTACAGTCGGTTTTACTAGAAACCCATTCCGAATCACCGCCTGCTGCACCGCCAACGAGAACTTTCGTATCACCGACCAGTAACACGTGAAATCTTGAAAACTGATGTACCGACATTGAGTAAGAATGAAGTGGTTCATTGAATACGATAATTGTCTTCCATTTATCATTCAGTCAAAGTGAAATCGAAAATAAACTGCTCAATAATATAAAATTAATGGCCGTCGTCCATATGAAGGATGAATTCCCAGGATCCCGTTCCACAAACTGAGCTAAAAATAAACGTCCTGTAAAACTCGTGATTTACTACCACGCACATCCTCGAGTTTTTCCAACGCAAGCCCGGGCATCTCCCTACAATTTACGGTCTTGTTTTCACCGTCGTCTCCACTGAAATTATCCGTAAACACGGTTTTTCAAGAAAAATATTATTACACTCTTGAGAGAATCGCATTGCCGAGCAATTCAGGAATCCTTGAATCCACAATCCGTTCTCTCTCGTAATGCACAAACGCAGGCAACACCGTTTTCTACGTTTGCTCAGTTCTTCTCGCGACTTTTCTGGCCATATTCGCTTCGTCAGCTTTATTCACCTATATTCGTGTCTTTATTATCATCACGTTTGGTTTTTCAGTTTGACTTTGAATCCAGCACGTTCAATCTCGGCGTAATCTGTTTACACTTTCGCGATACAATAGGAGTCGGTAGCTTAGCCTTAAGCTTTGTACCAGAACGTGTAATTTATGCTGAATCCGAAGCGCTACTGTTCGAAATATTCATCTTTACTAACGGTAGTATCCGTGTCCTGTAGTTGGGCGCCAGTTTCAGCCTAATTTTATTTTAGTTCCCTTTATTTCTTTTATAAATTTGCGAAATTGGGAAAATTCAATATTTGCACACGTTACATTCAATATTAATCTCTAAGTACACATAAAATTCTTCTCAAGTAATAATTTTGCGCATAGACGTGAATACGAGTCAATTTGATACATATATAGTTGTACAATAATTACTTGCACGATATGACGGAGACGAGTTTTATATAACAATTCTGCTGCGTTTATGATTCAGCGTACTTTTCTTCGAGTTTGATATAACGGTTCGGCTGCGTTATGATTCAGCGTACTTCTTTTCGATTTGCGGATAGATTTTCCCGGTTCGGTGCCAAGGGTTGACTACGCGGTCCGTAGAAAACGAAAAAAGTATATGATAAGAAAACGGGAGTACGTATGCTCCGTTCGACGGTCAAAATCCGAGAGCTAGCGCTTTCACGGAATGTCCAACCGTACCCGCTTTGCCTAGTGTCGATAATATTCGGGGATCTTCGGAGCATTGGAGATTTCTGTCCCCAACATCGATCTCCGACGTCGATACGAGGTGCAGGAAAAGATCGCGAATCCAAATATATCAATTCCACAGCTTCTTTTTTATTTTAATCATCAACATCACGGTCTTCCTATCACCTCACACGTGTTACCAAGGCCTTCATTTTAATATATCTCCGACATACGTCAGTGCGTTCTGATTAACTTTTCGACGTGGCAAATGCTTTAGTTGTTTTTTTACGATAGCGTTTCGAAATTGTTAAGAATTAATAAGAGATATGCATGCATCATTCGGTTCCCTCCATCCGTTTATTTGCAACTTTTTTCTGCAATCGTCTTTAGACCTGGCGATCATTCTCGATTTTGGCCACTACCCACCGGTCTATCATTACAACGAGATGAACTAATCAACTGTCATACATGATTCGCAAATTCGATATAACGAGGAATATAATGAATTAATGCAAGAATAAATTAATATTTAATCAAATAAATATTTCATTATGCTCGCTGAATAGAGTAAAGTGGAATAGGGACGGAAGAAAATTACATCAGCGGCGATAATTGTTGAGTCCTTTACAACGAGCGACGTCCGTTGAAAAAATTCAATAGAAAATAATATCCGTGGTGAAGCTATCCAGAAGTCCGCCGATTCCAGCTTCTATCGCTCCTATCAATATTGTCGCGGGTTCCTTGCTCTTGGGAATAGCTTAGCACAAAAATTCCATAAAATTAGAAACTCTGTAACCAGTCTTTGAAAAACACATAATTTGCGATGTGGAGTGCTCGATGAATTATTCGATCACTAGACTCTAATCGTCGTTTCGTTGTTCATTTTTTTTTGGACCCGCAGCGCATGATTTATTTCATTTTTCTTTTATTAAATCAATATGCGCAGAAAAATTATTGGATATCAGTCCTCATGAGCGCCCAAGAATGATAATTCGCAAAACGAGCACAACCACAAAATTGGCAAATGAATACAAGTAACTTACGGGTGAAATCTCGAACGGTATTGCCGAACGAGATCTTCATTCTGACGTCGCCAACGGTGTATCTGGTTATTGATGAACCTACCAATGTCGGAACGCGTGCGGTTGTCCAATCAGATATCATGACTAATGTTAAATAGTCTGTGGACGGATAAGGTTGAATCATGCAATAGAATCACAGGCGGATAAACGGTTTTTTTCGGGCTATTCGTTGTAAGATCTACACTTACCGATCTTGAATTGGAAATTGCAAGGTCTCACGATATGGTCTGCGAACAACATGACGGTGCCAGTGGCAGCCATGCTCATTTCTGGAATGACTAGGGACAGCTTAACTCTTGTATGGCCTGGCATCTGGCCGATGGCGATGTCGGAGATTCGAACAAGGCGGGGAGAAAGATTTAAACCCATTACACCGTGAAATTTCGATTCCATTGTGTAACTTATGTCATGGTAGATGTAGTCTTTGAGATTTTTTTCTATCGCCGCGATATATTTCTCCCATTCTGTATCGTCCATCACAGCCATTACATCTAAAACAAAAATGAGCGATTTGTAATCGCACTGCAGAACTGCATCCGTTGGATCGCGAAAAATATCTATAACTGGAAAATTACATATATTGTTACGTCAGAAGTATTGTGCCGATTTGTGAAATCATCAAAAATTAGAATCATTGTTAATTAAATAAATCAACGTCGTGCAAGGATCCGTGGAAGCTACGGTGAGCTTCTTACAAATTTTACTAACGGATGGAATCTCACGGTAGCCGGGGGTGACGATGCACATCTCGGTGATGCGCCGTGCCTCAGTGCATCTTTGCTTCGCTCGCTATTTGATTTTCCTTGGTATTACTTCTATTTTTATTTGAGAATGATGCAGTTACAGTTCGGAGCGGGGTCAGACCGTACAAGAATTAATAGAGACCGAACATTAAGAACGGCCGCTCGAACAGGTTGGTCGAGCCCGCACGAAATTATTGAAATTCAAGTTCCCATGTCGCAATGAACCAAGATTAAAATCGAGATGTAATATCATAGCTCCTATTCCCGGTGGGCGCATTAATTTTTTAGAAGAAGCAATCCTATTTCGATATGTGGCGTTATTTGTTTGTCATTAAATCTGCGGAC
Organism: Sussaba pulchella; assembly: GCA_963971145.1. Taxonomy (NCBI): domain Eukaryota; kingdom Metazoa; phylum Arthropoda; class Insecta; order Hymenoptera; family Ichneumonidae; genus Sussaba; species Sussaba pulchella. The sequence goes on along the minus strand of OZ020175.1, from coordinate 4,457,742 downwards.
GGTAGGGACGTAACAATTATATATAGGTAGATTCATCGAGCTTGGGACAACTTTGGGCTTCACTATCTTGAATCTTCACGACACTCACACAGCTTTAATTTTAGGTTAAAAATCCAAATCCTCCAATGCCTTTAGTTTTTTGTTCTATTTCTTTGGCCGCTGTTAATTAACATATGTTTCATTGTTTTCGTTTTCTTTTTTTTTTCCAAGTATCTTTGCACATGCTTACGTGTTTTTGCACTTACGTGCATTTCAACCCTCAAAAAATGCATTAAAATCGAATTTGAACTTTAAATAGCTGTTCTTCAGCCATTGCCCAAATTTTGGGAATTAATTCAACATATTTGTCGGAAAGCTCAGAAGATTTTTCAGATAATGTGTATTTTTCGCATTGGGTTCTCCTCAAGTTTCATAATAATTTATTAAAGAACAAAAAGTCGACATAAAAGATTCAAAAATGTATTTAAAAATTGTTTTCTCTCTAATTCCGATAAAACCAATTCTTCAATGATATTTATGGCTCGATTGGATACTGATACTCACGATAATCGGCAATCATGTCAGCAATCGCGTTATTCAGCCTCGTTGTGACTAACTTTCCCTCGTAAAAGACTGTCGGCCACCCATCGACCCCTGTTTTTCTAGGACGGCCCAGACGAGCTTTGACCACCAATACAAAGGACGAAACCACCGCGAACCACAAGAACGTCGTGGTATTCATTTTTCAAATTATACGACGAAAAATAACTTCCTTCTCAATTCTATCTATTTTGCGATCAATTCTTCTCCGCGGCGATTCGATCTTGACATCATCCACTGGGAGCGCTGTCTTTATACCCCAAAGACGTGCCGATGAAGGATGCAAACCCCACTTTTTCCAAAACTCACCACTCTGTTAACACACAAAATCTTGGTGTGGGCTCGTGTTCTGTCGCTATGCTGCTGTGGTAGCTATGATTAATGGCGTACGTTTTGGCGACACACAATCTTATCTTAACTTTCTTATTAGTTTTTCTATGAAGTGGAAAAAGCGCCTTGTCATTAGATCATTATTCACCTATCGGGTGTGTTCATTTTTTACTTATGAAGTTTATTCCAGACTGATTTAACCGGCAATCGACTCGTGACCTGACCGATCTCGGTCAAACTTCGGCAATTTGTTGGTATCGACGGGAAACAAACCTTATTTTCAGAACTTTCTGGTATTTTGATTTTTTGCAAAAATACGGCTTTTTGGAAAAAAAGTAAAGCTTCGTACAGTGTTAGGTTCGACAGCATATAACTTAGCCCCTAATTGGGATCAATGATCAAACAAGGAGTCCCTCTTATTCTTCATTAAATGCAGAATTCGATTCTGCAATGAAATATCGAATTTCAGATTATTTTGATAATTCATGAAAAACTCAAAATTGTTAATTTGGCAATTTTAAATTAAGACACCCTGTATACAGCACGCGCGGGCTTGTTCGTGGTACGTTGGAAGTATCGAGTGTTTGACGGAAGAATAAATTATCGGGAAGCACAAGTGTTTCACTTTTATCGCAGGTTTTGCGAGTAGAAATTCTCTCCTACCGCCAAATCTTTTTTTTTCATCGTTATTGCGTTGGGTTCATCGGCTACCGTGATTCCGAAATAATTTGATCGCTAGTTATGACAAAATTGTTCAGCGCTTACGCAGCTTTTAAGCATGGACCTTTTTTTCTTTTTAAATGCTCCTTTTGAATTGAGAATTCCAATGGAGCTGTAATGTATGGACGTTGCACCATCGAAACCGGTATTAATTGAGAATTCAACCATTTCAAGTTAACGACGTCCTAAAAAACCTATTTTTAATTTCTTTATAAATTATTTTCTAAATTACGTAAATAAAAACGAAAATTTCGAGTCCCTGAACAATTTTTCACGACGTCGGAACCGAGCTAACGCTTTGCCGGAAATTTGGTAATTGATTGATGCGAATCATGCTAGCGATGATTATAAAACGATTTTCTCGATATGATGAACCGAAATATGGTTATTTCAATAACGTCGACGATCGTGTAAAATGGAAATATAATATTCCTTTTCCTCCAAAAATTAACGACTGTCGGATAACTCGAAAGCTGATTTTACGTTCCGTTGGTACTACAGTCGGTTTTACCAGAAACCCATTCCGAATCACCTCCTGCTGCACCGCCAACGAGAACTTTCGTACCATCGACCAGTAACACGTGAAATCTTGAAAACTTATGTACCGACATTGAGTAAGAATGAAGTGGTTCATTGAATTCGATAATTGTCTTCCATTTATCATTCAGTCAAAGTGAAATCGAAAGTAAACTGCTCAATAATATAAAATTAATGGCCGTCGTCCATATGAAGGATGAATTCCCAGGATCCCGTTCCACAAACTGAGCTAAAAATAAACGTTCTGTAAAACTCGTGATTTACTACCACGCACATCCTCGAGTTTTTCCAACGCAAGCCCGGGCATCTCCCTACAATTTACGGTCTTGTTTTCACCGTCGTCTCCACTGAAATTATCCGTAAACACGGTTTTTCAAGAAAAATATTATTACACTCGTGAGAGAATCGCATTGCCGAGCAATTCACGAATCCTTGAATCCACAATCCGTTCTCTCTCGTAATGCACAAACGCAGGCAACACCGTTGCTCGACGTTTGCTCTTTTTTTTTCTCTCCACCAACGTTGTTTCTAACCCACTACGCAAAAACGGCCTTTCTAATTCAATGCAAAAAAAATTAGATTTAAAAAAAAAAAAAAGTAAAACGAAAAGAAAAGAAATAAAAGAAAAAATATTTTTACGATGGATGACGAAGAAAAATGGTTATCGAATAAAAGTTGGATAGGAGGTACTTTTGGTCGGTCCGTTTCATTGCCGTAGGTGTTTTCCGCTATGTTGCCGAACAGCGGTACCGGAGAAGGGATCTACAGGTTGTTACAAAGACCGATTTACCATTTTTCTTCTCTATAAATTAATCTCTCTTACCATAGAGAAAAAAAAAACCATCCAACATCTCAAACAAAGCGATTCAAACATCTACATTCAACGTAACTAAATCTTCGAATTTACTTTGGATGACGAGCTAGCAATGATCAATTTTCGTCTCCCGAAGTCGTTGTATTTCTGTTCGAACGGCGATGAAACAACGCTTCGAATCTGAACGAATGTGTACCGGGGTGCATGTGCACGCGTCGAAATCTCGAGCGTAACGCGCGAGTAACTTTCTCCGTGACATAATTATTCCCTCATACCTACTCCTTTGGCTCGAGTCGTCGGTTTGTTGAGCCTCGGGAGGCTGGTGCACGCGCGAGAGACCTGAAACCCGTGGACCGCGAGAACAGTTTACCTCAACGTCAAACTCGGTGCGGTCATGGCAGCGTCGACAGCGACGTCCAAGAGCCGCGGCTTCTTCCGCAGCCTCGCAGCGATGATAATCTTCATTGGATTCAACTTCACCCTTGCCCAGGTATGTCTCAAATACGCCCGGACAGCTCATATCACCCTCGATTACATTCCGATCCGTACCTAGTCGTGGGAGGTGACTCAAACCCATCTATGCTAATTAATCCGCCGTCTGTACACTGTCTTCTTGGGGACATCATCCGTCCTGCGACCCCGTAAAAGCCCGGTCGACGATGTAATTTTTTTTTCAATATGTAAAAAGCATTCGAAGAATCTGGGGAAATGCTTGAATACTTTTCAGGCATTCGATTTGATCTTCCAATAGATTTTTATAATAATTAATCGAATGAGTAAACTTGAAATTAAATTGAACGCAATCAGACAAAATGCTTGAATACTTCTCAGGCATTATATTTTATCTTCCAATAGATTTTTATAGTAATTCATTGAATAAGTAAATTTAAAATTAAATTGAACGCAATCGTCAAAAAAATATATATTTTCCGGTCGTTCCCAAAAAAGGCCGGTCTAGAAAGTCGATCAATCACTCGCGTTTGATCATAATCATCTTTCAATTGCTCGTATCCGCGACCCATCGCGTCGACCTTGGCAATGACTGACCAAGACAATGAACAATGAAAAAAAAAAAATTGTTCAGCGCTTGATGAACCTTACAAGTGAGATATTTGTTGTCTTTCTTGTTGCTATTGAACCGATTAGATCGTTATCGATAATTTGCGGCGAGTGATCGCCGAAGCGTTGAGAGTCTACCAAAGCGCAGAGACGAAAGAAAATGATTACTCCGTGGTCGGAATCATTAGCCCGAGACGATTGTTCCTCGTTCCCGGCTTGTTTACATAGTAACGGATCGTTTATTTCGTTTTGTTCAGGACAATCGGTTCAGGATCAATGTCTACGACGATTATCAGAAACAGCAGCCACTGACGGACTACGAAGACTATCAAGTTGATCAGAACCCGAATTACCAGGCCGATCAGCAACGCAATTCGAATTATCAGGTCGGTTCCCATCAAAACCAGAACTATCAGGTCGGTCACCAGCAGAACCAGAATTATCAGGTCGGTCACCAGCAAGATTCGAATTATCACGTCGGTCCCCATCAAAATCAAAATTATCAGGCCGATCAGGGACAAATTCAAAATTATCCGAACGATCAGCGACGGGGTCAGAATCATCAGGCTGAAAGATATCAGAATCAATACCAGAGACAATACCAGCAGCGGATCGAAGATAGGTACAAAGCCGATTACGTGAAGCCGACAATTTTGAAGAAAAAACCGAAGAAGGAGGGTCAAGATTTTTCAAAAATTCCTGGCGTACCAGGCGTCGATTTTCCGATCTACCATACGATACCGAAAACGAGTTTCTCGTGCGGTCAGGTTCCATATTTACCGGGCATGTACGCAAATGTCGAGGCAGGCTGTCAGGTGAGCATTTTTTTAAATTATGTGTTCGTTAAAAAAAAAATTGATAAACGAAAAGTGATTACAAACAAATCGATTGGATTTGATATTTTGTATTTCAACTGATTCGGATTTTATGATAATTATTTAAAAATGTGGATTATTTTGAGAGTTATTTGTATAATAATTATTGAGACGGTGTCGATAATTAGTCCCCAAAGCTTCTACTTTCAAGGAAACTTGCAAATTTAACGTGCGAAATTGGCTTTTATTTATCGTATTGTCTGCCTCATCTTCAAAGAAACAATTTCAGGGCGACGTCCTGACCGCGTCGTTTCGATCGTATAATTTCAAAGAATGTTAACGTCCCGTTGATCAAACTCCATTACGGCAATATCATCATTAATCCAAGAATCGTAAATAAAAATATATATTTCTTTCAATTTTATGTTCCAACAATTAAAAAAGAAAGATATTGCACGAGGAATTTTAAGTATCGTGCATCAGTCGCAACAATAGTTATTCGGGTGTTAACAACGGGGATAGATTTCAAATTCGTTCGACCGTATATCGGTACGATTCGACGAAACATAATATCGCCGGCACGTATTTCTCGATTGCGTCGGTGGTATGAAAAGGGTGGCGAGAACGTACGTTTGGAATGTAAATTGAGTAATCGGGTGTGCAAGGTCTCCGCGTTCGAACCGATGAAAGGATACTCAAAGAAACGAACAGTCGCGACTTTATACGGCAGCGATATCAATCATGTAGGTCGTGCTGGCAATTATGCGTAATCAAAACAAAAAAAAAGTTCAAAGAACAGGCATGAAAAAATACTGAAAAAAAAATAATAACTTAAAAAATATAAAGAATTTTTAAAAAAATTCTTAAAATAAGACTCGCATCTGAAAGAAAGTAAGGCGGGCTAGTGGCGACGATGGTCGTCGTCAACGTCGTTGGGTTTGAATTCTCCATTGTGCAACCCGGAAGACCGTTGATCCACCGACGCTTCGCGACTATTCCCATCCACGCATTTTAAAATAGAATAATGGTAGACCGTCTAATAATTGCCTGCGAATTCCCATTACGCTTGCATTATTACGAAAGATCGAGTGAACCAAGCCGTTAGGTGTGGAATTAAGGTGGTCGGAACGAAGAAGGGATTGACAGCGAAAGAACTTTGGAGCTTGGACGTAACGACGAGCAGACGGTATGACGAGGGAACCAGAGCGGTTGAATAATGAAACGGTGGGTTTGGGGGTAGGAGAGAGCCGGAAACTACAAAATTGTAGTGACTATTATAACGACACTGCGACGTTGTTGGAAAATAATTGAAGACTTTGTCGACCGTAAGATTCATCGACCGAAGTTAACGTACGTACACACTTTCGAATACCTCGGGAAATTTCGTGTGACACCGCGTTGTTACTTCGGTTCGTTGACTCCATGAAATTTTCAATTTACTTGCGAAGAAAATGTTGAGTATCTGGTTTCACGCGTCAAATTTCTCGCTTCTCAACGGGCTTATGCGATTACCGATTGCATCATTTGATGAATCCCATAATATTTTTCTTACAATTCTAGAAATAACGGGGAAAATTGAAATGTTGAAATGGCTTTTCAAACTGGTTGAAGCGAATATATACGGCAAAATCGAATGTATTTTGACTAATCATCTTCCGATCATCTTTTTACCAATGAAGTATTGCATATTTGAATAAATTTTCATCGGATGAATATAATTTACTGCGTGACATCCTTATTTATTTTTTTTCGAAGCAATGCTCGTTGAGTATAGTTTAATTCTTCGCGCGCTCATAATCCCACCATGATTTATTCTACCATGTCAGATTTCCAGAATAAGATACTTATTTTCTATTGGAATCATTAACACCAACGTCATAAATGGTCTTCACACATAATTACAATTTGATCAAGAATAACAATAGAATAGAATTGATAGAATTTGATAGAATTGATTTGATAATCATAATATACAATTTAATACACCCTGTAATTGATAAAAAATGAAACGCCACAGATTTAATCAATTTCTTTCTCTCCATATGCACCACCGGCTGTCTCTGTTACTAATAAATTGTTTCTCATTCGCTCCACCCTGATTTTCCGCTATGACTTCGGGAACGAAAATTGAAAAAAATGTGTAATTAATGAAGTAAAATAATGTTTAATTAATAAAAATACGCACCTACACTACCGGGAATTGAATAAATATTTCCATAATTAATATAACGATGGAGTTGAGTCGTCATTGGTGGCGAATAACGTAGCGAGATTGAAATTGGAGCGCGTTCTCGTTATGTAAGAGACGGAGTCTGGCGCATTATTGCTGGAAAGGCCTCAAGGCGAGTGAGATAGCGTGGGGCACGTCGATCAGGACACGGACGTCACGCGGGTGAAAAACACCCACCCACCAGGGGGGGTCTCCGAACCGTTGTATCACCACAACGTCGATATCACACTATTACAGCTCAATTCCAATTCAACGAAAAAATCACACACACGCACTTACTTGTGGTTTGGAGCTAAACCGAACAAGTCCATGAAAAGAGTTTTCGAGAAATAACGATTTTACATCACAAGCGGTTTGTCATAGCCGACAAATCGATCTTAAGAATAATAATTATCAGATTAGATTTTTATACTATTGAAGTTAGTGTTTGGTAAAATTCAAATAGGTTATGGATTAAAAAATCACTGTTAAACTTATTCGGTTTTGCCTACGAATCATGGACTTATCTGATTTTGGTTACCGATCCGAGACAATTAATAAACAAAATAAAAGGTCAACGAAATTTTATTTGACCGATGGAAAGGTTTTAGCAAAATTTGCAAAAAAATATAACACGATTTCTGTCGTTTTTTTTTCTAACGGAAAAACGATGGACTTACTTATATTTTCCGACAAAATAGACTCATTTGGTTAGGTTAATCTCGTTTGTTTCTTCCTTTATGACTAATTTCCGGCAACTCTGTGTTGAAAAACGATTTTCAACATAGAGAAAACGGTCTTATTCGGCTTTGCCTCAAAACTACAGATATATTCATCAAAGAACATCATAAAGCGCACTGGTATATGGTATATATCTGTGTCCTATCCGTTAGGATCCGCGTTAAATCGTCGATATACACGAAATCGGTACTCCAGCGCGTTGCCCCAAGGTTCGATTACACAAACGTGCTACGAACTATAGCTGTACACACAAAACCCTCGTACATATACAGCGTTTGCCAGGAGAAATTGGAGTAATTTTGCGGGGATTAAATCGTAGTTTCCCGCAGAAACGTTTCACCTAAATATCGGTACTATATGTATATCGTTTGAGTGAGGTTTTAACCGCAGTTTGTACGTGATACTACCGAAGTATCGGGAGTTAGGAAATTTCTGGGGCCAACCTCTTCGACCATTTCGTAAATGCTCTCCGCGGTGCACCGAACTCGCTCGAAGGTTTAACTTGTACTTTGTGCTGTGTTCGAGGTGCTTGATTATCGCTCGAGATTTCGATGAGTTCGAGCCACGCGATAGACGGGAGTGCCTCCGCGCCGTATCGAAGTTCTGGTTTCTCCGGCGGCGCGGCAACGGGACGATGAGCTTTGATGCACGATAATCAACGGCTAATTGTTATATCGGCGTGCTGACTTACGTTCTTATCGACGTTATGTAGATTTTACTTCAGCTATGTAACACGAGTTTGTGGTTACAGACGTGTTTGATTGATACATGAAATATTTTTGCTTCTTCATGGAGGAAGCTATGATATGGTAAATTTTTTTTCACGATTTCATGCTAAGTACCATGTTCGGAATGTGCTGAAACGTCGAGAATACGTGTTTGGAGAAAATGTTCAGACGTATGTGTGTATTCGGGTGGTTCTTATTTGGGTCATTTTTGAAATGTGATTGGGAAGTGGGGTCAATCGATGGAAAGAAAAAAAAAATGTTGAGCCTAATTTGAACCTCGGTCGTTATTGCATTTGGACGAAACCCGTCGAGAAGTTCAGATTTTATAGGATTTTGAATTTCTCGATAAAATAAAAGTTTCGTCCTAACTCGAGGTAACTTCGAACGATTGAACTCTAACTGGCTACAAGAATGAAACATTATTTGACTGTTGTGAAGATCGATCGGAGGAATCGAATTTCAGATAGGAAACAAGCCGGAAGTTTAAACCTGCAAATTGCTTTCTCAAAATCCACGAAAGCTGCAAGTTGGAACTTGCGAGCTGCTCCCGCAGAATTGACCATATTATACAAAGCTTCTTTTGTGAGGAAGTCAGGGAAAAATACTTTCGTTTTACTTACAATATCGTCAATTCTTAAGGAGCAGTTTAAAAATTTCAACTCGCAGCTTCCTTAAATTCCGAGAAAGCTACTTGCAAGTTACAACTAGCTGATTATTGCACTAATTTGGCGTATTTTATCGATGTTTCTCGTGTTCTGAGGTTCTGCATCTTGCGGAGTCCGCGTGTTTATTAGATTATATTTTTTTTGTTGGATTTTTTGTATCATATGTTCGTAAAAAAATGGGATAATTTGTTTTATTATTTGTACTGTCTTTTCTTGTCTTTATTGTTATCATTGTGTTCATTGTATGATCACATAGGTATATCACGTCTGTCACGATGGACGAGAGGGTGATCAGGGAGCCTCCTTTCTTTGCAGCAATGGGACTCTCTTCAATCAGAACGAATTCGCTTGCGACTGGTGGTACAACGTCAAATGTCACGACTCGTTTAGACTGTACAGGTGAGATAAAGCGACGAGCAAAATTCATTGATCCGTAATAAAGAAATTAAAAAAAACAACTAATTATTCATCCTCAACAATCATTAATCAGTCAGGGATTGGAATTAATAAATTTTATTATTGATTAATTTACTTTCTAAATTAATTATTGGAATTTATTAGTTGTATCAATTGGTTTTTTAAATTTTCGAGCGTGAACAATTTCTGAATGCAATTTTCTATTGTAACGTGTAATGATTTCAGTTTGAACGGAGATGCCACGACGAATCCATTCGTTCCCAAAGCGAAGCAGGATGAGATTCTGAAAGGACGTGAAATCGAAGAAAAACTCAAAATCGTTGTCTTTTGAGACCAAAATTTGAGATGAAACTTAAGATGAAGAGGCTCGTTAAGAATTGTCGAATAGAATGTAAAAATAATGTACAGGCCAGATTGTAAATTATTATGATTTAAGATGAAAATATATATTTTGATTTTATTTCGCGCGAATGCTGTTGTTGCGTTATGCTTCAATTGCCATTTATATGGAGTTCGAATAGACAAGATAACGAAAAATTGCGCCATGGTTATTTATTAAAAAATATTGAGAACGATGACAATATTCGACGTCGATAAAAGACGAAACAGGCGGAATGATTTGTGAGGCCTGAGTGATCATGTACCTAGCATTCGTATATAGTACTCGCAATCGTCCTAAAATAGGACCAATGTGACACGTCAATAATTTACACGGGAATAAAATTCAATTCGATTTTCATCTGTGATAAAAAAAAATGTTCATCAGAATGTCCCCACGAGATTATAAAGTTACTTTGCGCGTTCTAATCAATGGACAGTCGTGATATCGAAGGATTTCATGTTCAGTAAGGCTATAGGGCGATGAAGCTAATGATCAACTCTTTGAATTTTAGCGACCACCGCAACTACAGTGTCAGCGTTTTTAGAAAATCTTATTCCATTAAAACTTGCAACGTTTGAGAAAGTACACTTGGAAAAATATAATCGAACGATGATCAATTCACTCAATTATTCCTTGAAAAAAAACGAGTAAACAACCCAAAACGACATTTTTTCATCATATCCATGATCGTGAAACCGTAGAAAATTATCCGAATAAAAAAAAAAAAAAAATACAACAATCTCCAAAAAAAAAAATCCCAACGTAGTATAAACAGGAAAAAAATTATCGTTTCGCTACGACAAGACCAAAAGACTCGGTATATCCCCGGAGCGCATGCACACAACAAAGAACGACCTATGCATCAACGAAGAAAACGTGTTCCGCCGATCGCAAAAGATCCTGGGGTGCGTGAAATTACAGGCTAAGCCCCGTAACAAACGTCCGTCCGTCTGGTTTGACAGACCTACTGCGACGTCCGTTCCAATACGTACCGTAACTACTGCGAGCTGTCCCGTGGCGGTTTCTCGGGCGGCGTGTCTCCGCAAGGGCGTTTCTAACCCGGTGTTGAGGCTCGTGCAGGCGAGCGAGCGAGCTAGGAGACCGTGTAGGTGGAAAGTCGAGGACGTTGTTGTCGAGTGCCTCCCCCCCCCCCCCCCCCCCCCTCCCCCCATTCTCGAAACCCGGAGATCGGGACAGACCCGGGGAAATATAGAGGGCCTTGCGCGAACGTGGACACGCTCGCACGAGCGTTTCGTCGGCGTCCTGGTTTTTCTGCCCGCAGCAACGTCGACGTGCGCTCGGGCGACCTGTGTACCCAGGCTCATGGTAATAATAGACCCCCCCTCTCTCTCTCTGTCTATCGTTTTCCCTCTCTCTTCATCTCTCTCTCTCTCTCTCTCTCTCCAACATTTTGCGCTCTCGCTCGATATTACCGCGTACGGTCTGATCGATTCGCGAGGTACAATACCGGACTCCGGGACAAGTATCAAAACGTGATCCGTATACTCGTACTCTCGTTTGCCTTCCCGTCCGGCTCCGCGACTTCATAGCTCGCGGCTGCAACAAGGGATAGGTCATTCCCAGTCACTCGCGCTTGGTCACAATCACGGAGCTCTCTAAAATACTCGGGCCGATCGCACAACGCGCATTCGCGCGTTATCTCCGGCGATAATCGACCCTTCGCGAGGCCGCGAGACGGGCAACAGCTGTGGCGGGGTTTGTACCGCGAACAGCTGGTGAGATTCAAATTGATCTTATCGCGCCAATCTAATTCGCGAAAGTTTTATTCGTTGGCATTGTAATGCGCAGGCGAGAACGGGAAAAACCCTCGCGTTTATGGTCTTCAATTGCTCTCAACGTACGTGCATTCTGTTTCGGATTAGTCTCGTTAGCGAGATGAGGAATTGTAACAACCGTGAAGCATTTATTGGAAATAGAATTGATTTTTTTTTTTTTCGTAGTAATCGAGGAGTTTAGAGACTTTCGATTTCTCTAATTTATTTTTGACGAGGCGTGTGTTGCCGGATGAAGGGGAATGTACGAAGAAGTTTCGAGGAATCGAGACGTAAAATGATATGTAAAATATTAAATTATTTTAGTTAATTGAAATTTAAGAAATTTATATGTGAATTTGCTTGTGCAGGATCTTTGATACACAATTAATATATATCCCCTATGCCATCTATGTGCAATGCATATATAAATAATTTCGTATATTAATAATAATAATAATCGTAATATTTCGATAATCAGTGTTCAAATACTAATTTATATCCGGCATAAGGGTTACATCTATGCCTTCATTGTACTACCAAGATGACCAAGATTACGCGATAGATAATTAAGGTTATACTGTGCGGTCAGTCGTTTGTGAAATTCATATGGGAGAACATTTTCTATTCACGTACAATGACTCAATTGAATATTTCTCGAAATACAATAATGCTCAGTAAATCTATCGTTAGCCTCTCTAAAATAATCCCTAGTCAAATAAAATTCGTTGCACACGTATTATTCATTTCAACATGCATGTATGTGCATATAAATTCCATCTCGCCGTAAAAACTATGAACTGCGTAGCTTCACAATGAATGTTACATGATTTACTACTACGTTCGGGTTATGGTCGTATATTTGATAATCATGGTGGTACGGCGACCCATCCATATTATCCACGGTTTTTTTTTTGTTCTACCGCGCATCTTGAAGCTCTCAATATTTTGTGGTAACGATAGATACCTCGTCTAACGAAGCTAATAAACAGTGGTGTTGCGATTTGCGTAAGACGCAAACCATAACACGGAACGTTGTAGGAACCAACGACGAGCTGATACATCGGGCGTGTAACTTACCCGAGTTTTGCACAACTTTGCCACCGGTAAAATCCCACGATTACGGGAGTCTCCGTACGTTATACGCTTCGAGACAACAATATATCGCTCCCACAATTTCCCTTGCGCCTAACGTAGAAGCTGCGAGCCAGAGACGATAGCGAATCGCATCAAATGCCGGGAAACGAAACGCACGTAACGTGAAAGCATCTCCCGGTTCGGCAGTTTAACATATAATGCATTCGCGGCTGATCAATCAGCGAGAAATAAAAAGAGCGCAAGAGAGAAAGAAAGAGAGAGAGTGAGAGAAAAAAATTAATTGAGCAATGAAAATAAAAAATGAGAGATTGAGAAAATGTTAATTGATTTTGCGACCGCGAGTTCCGGTGTTTTCGTTGCAGTGAAATTTACGAGCACCGCACAACTTAATAACCGATCTCTCACCACACATTCCCCGGGGTTAGGACATTTGTTTGTATTGTCGGGTGTCGAGTTTGCGACACCGGAAAGACAGCCGGTATTTATATCGGGCCTCTCCTTTTTCCTTCTCCACCTTTGTAATCTTGCACTTTTCACTTTTTATTCCGTCACAAAATGAAACGATTATTTCATTGGAAATTATGTTTTTTTACTTTCTCATCGGGCGAGCTTCGTTTTCACTTTTTTTTTTTCAAGCCTTATATCGTGATTGCATTTTATTTGGGATGTTATTAGTGATTGAGTTTTTTAATTTTCACGTTAAAAATTAAAAATAGATAGAGTTAATCGATTCTTATTTCTCGCGAAGAAATGTTTTCGAAAAATATCTGTACAAAGTATTAAGTTTGAAAATGTCAATACGTCATAATTGATAAAATACTTCCATTGAATTGGCGAAGACTTTCAAGCTATTTCATCGAAATTTTTCATATTGTCGAGGCTTCGAGATTCATGTCCTTTTAAATATTTAGAGGATTCTAGAGATATAAGCGCTGCTATTTCAGTCGGCGAATGTATGCGGCTATCTTTCGAGCCAAGTACTTCACGAGCGTATTTTAGGAAACGGATTTTCCGTTCGGGCCACGGACCGACGAAGCTACTTCACATTTCACGGAACGACTTGAAAATTTAATGCGGTGGAGTGCATTTACTTTCCCGGTTGAAGCTGCACGGTCGAGATTGCAGTGGTCACTGGTCGAGACCTGGAAAATCTCTTCGGACGGACATTTATGCATTTTTCCACATAGATATTCCCAAACACACACATTTGTGTGGAAATTTGACGAGGATTCGAATAAATATGGAATCTTCGTAAATTTACTCGTCTATCCAATCTTTTCTATCTAGCTGCTATCGAACTTATCGAACGATTTGATTTGTTTAAAATTGATAAATTCTTATTAATTACTATTTATAAAACATAACAGGCGGCAAAAAAAATACAAACCTGATAATAAGCAATTTATAGCCAACAATTTTTTTTGTCGGTCCTTCATGTGGTAATATAAATTATGAGTTAAATTAAAAGGGGATAAGGATGTAATACGAAAAAATTAACCTAAGAAGTCCTTGATAGCTGCTAATTCTACATTTCCCGAAAAAATTTTAGTTGTGCAAATTTCTGCCAAAACCTAACGAGACCTTACACCATAATAGCAAGTGCCGCGACTGGATTGCTGCACGAAATACAGACCTCCGTTTTTTATTATTTCGCTCCGAAGCTTCGCTGGACTGTCGGAGATTTTGCACCGTTTTTACGCATAATTATACACAATTCAGCGTCGTTACCATCGTCTCATTCCAACGCCCACCTAACTCGGGCACAATTTCTTCTTGATTTTTCATCAATTTTTTTAAATCCGCAAAAGGATAGAATTTTCTCCGACAGATTTGTCGGCGAATATTATATAATCCATTATCTTTAATTATAAAAGCGTCAAAACAAACGTGGCCAATTCCAAATCGGAATTCAGTTAACTTATATAGTCGTGAATACGTTGCATAAAATTAATTGGCAGCTCGTGAGAGACCGTGAGAAAACGTGGATTTTAATGATACAACAATGTAAAAATAAAGAAAAAAAAAAATTGTACAAGTGCATTCTACCAAAGAGTTATTAGTGATCGAAGTACTTTTGCGATATTGCATATTTATCTATTAATAAGTTTTGAATCGTCGGCCTCGGTAAATTGATATCTCGTGGATTATTAGATATCACGGTATGTAACGAAGACAGCAGCGTATAATATGCGGGCGAACGATGAGAGTAAAAATTATATATTATTGCGAGGCGTTAAGCACCCCGAAGCTTACACTCGGACTGGGAGCATTATTCAATTACACGTCGTAACGGTCATCCACTTTATGCGCGGAGAGAAAGATCCTTGTGCTCCAAGCTCCACCAATTTCTCACTCTCCCAGAACCCGTGACTCACAACTATGCGACCTTACCGGATCCATTGCTCCGCCGGAGATTGCAAAATCAAAGTACATTTTATATTTCGACATTGTTTGATTCTGGGAACAATTCTAAATGCATTTGTAAAGTCATATAGCATTATTTTTCTTCATCCCGTCGATTAAAAAAAATCAGGATTGCACTAAAATTTCTTCGGTTTGACGATTCCTCAGGTTGAAATAAATTTTTTTCGAACACATTTTCAAGTTTTCATGCCATTAATGTTTCCGTAATGCTTACAAGTAACGTGAATATTAAAAAAAAAAAATTAGGGTTTAGGAAAAATTATTGAACTGATTATTATTGAAGATAATAGATCGGAAAAAAAACATTTCCGAACAACTGAGCTTTTATTTTTAAAGGAAGATCTTATTATTATTTATTTCAAAAAGCCTAATTTAAGAATCACTGCATTATTATAGATCATATGAATAGCTGCGATGGGTAAGTGAGCACGCGTCATTACTACAGTCATTGCTACAAGTTTTTTCGACTAGACTCTGTAACTGTCACTGCAGTTACTATATCAATCATAACTTGACCTCAATGCGCCAGCTGTACCGGTAACTTTCGATACGTACTTCGCAACGAAGTCCTCGTCCTCAAATCCGCAACAGAATATTTCTACCATTTCCCTCATATTTATCCACGTCTCATCGCCGAGAATTAAACAATAAAAAATGTTGAAACAAAAATTTCTTTTTCATAACCATTAAAACCTCGTCACAACGTTGGTACAACTTTTCCCGGACCGAAGCACTACCGCTTCGCTCATTATTTTATTAAGAGACGTGGTAACGCTTCAACTTCGAGTATCAAAAAGAAATACAAAATTTATGAAAATACCCATATCAGAACGAGGCGTTACGCTCATTTATCCGGAAGTATGTATATTTTTCTCGAACGGATGTTTAAATTTCCTTTTGATTACTCTCTCTCTCTCGTTCGTTGAGAAAAAAAAATGCTGGCAAGCTAAATATCGCCAGTTAAGATAGAAATAATTCTGCATCGTTCTCAAGGCCGTACTCGAACGATTTCGTTCGGTCTCGCTCGTTGAGAAGTGACTCAAACCGAGACGCGAACTCGCGGAGCTGGGTAGGTAAATGCACTTCTAAACGATACGTGGGTAAAAGTGGTTAAAGGTTCCGGGGTGTATAACTACTCGGCCGCTCTTGTAACACACGTTTCCTATCGCTGCTCGACTTCTGACACGCGCCCACATCTGTCCTTTGTCACACTGCCTTTGTACGACAAATTGTAATATGTGAAAAATAAATTTTTACGTACGATAAGAGTACGAAAATAATACGAATGTTTAACAGATGGTATATGAAAATAATAATCGATTAATTGAGTCAGCATCGATTGGTTCAATAACTACGACTAGATCTTCAGGGTAACTGCTGGTTTTTATTGAATTATAAATTGACTGTGACGAGTAAAATAAAATTTGTAACGCGGGTTACTGATAATATTCGTTGAAAACGCATTGCGAAATGAATAAGATCCGACAAAATTTGTATATTATATATTTATTCTATAGACTCTATATGATTATTAATATTTATACGTATTTATTATATATTATCGTATGTAGGAATATTTTTGTCATTTTCTCGAGAAATCTTATAAAATAAAAATGCACTTCCCACATATCGATCGAGCGATTTCAAAATTCATACGCACGATTAAAACATTCATTTAAGAAATAAACCATCGCAAATTTCAATCATCAGTATTCTCTTTCACAAAAAAAAACATTATGTCGATAAAACTTCCTCGCAATGTTGCAAAACAAAATCAGCGATACAAAAATATTCAAATTTAAAAAAAAGTCATCGACCGCAATACCCGTAAGATCCGTTTGGGCCGTAAGTCGTACCCGTAAAGTCGATAAATGAATGATATTTATAATATTTATCGTCTCGCACGTCGTAACGGTTAAATAACAATACCGCTTGACGATAATGACGACAAAATACATTAAATTCCAAACATGTGCAATAAACGTATATATGCTTAATAGCATTTTTCGCACCGGTTGGAGTTTGTTCGGTCCTGGTTGAACCGGCAAGCCGCCCGCATTTCCTTTGACCGATTACCTTTCCCACGGCGGTTCGTGTTGAAGCATGGACGCCCATTTATATCACGGTCTCTTGTGCCCGCCACTCTCCGATCTCGGCTCGTACCACGAGAAAACACTCGTTCACAATGCTCTCTCACACATATACACGTGTAACCACCACGTTCGTATTTTATGCATTAATACGAATGACTGCAAACGTCTGCGAACGGTATTAAACGATGTATTTGCACGTGTTGCGACGGTATTGGTTATTTCTTTGCGTTGTAGTTGGGGCTGCTGTAAGGCGCCATGAGAAATCCTTGTCGTGGGCGTGTGTGCTTGGTTTGCCGATATGATGCAACTCGCAGTACCACAATTCCCCCTCTCGTACGACATCGCTATCTCTCGTCTCCGTGTTCAATGCATCGATGATCTACTTTGAAATCTCGAACGCGTTGCATTTTAGTTCTCTCGGTGTAGTTATGGCTATGTGACTCGAATGCATCCTACGAATGAATCATCCATACCCGATTCTAATGTATGGATCTTATGTTTGCGTGTGTACGTGTGTGTGTGTGTGTGGGAATTGGCTTTGGGAGAAGCCATGATTCGCCCTATCACGTCCCTTGTGCCATGACGAATAATAATCATGGGATCGGGGGGAGAGAGAGAAGTTAATATTTAGAAATTTATCGTAACAAACGTAATAATCTCGTATGAGTATTTTGATCTTGTTGTTGATTGAATTACAGGAAATATAAGTCGATTATGTACTTCATCGAACGATGCACCCACGCCTCGATGATTCGTCTTCTACTTCGGGATAAGCAGTCGTGGGGGAAGCAATATCTTCGTTGGGGATTTCTTAACATTTTTCGAATATTGCATGTGTTTGCTCGAAACGGATTATATATATATTTTATTATTTTCTTCAACTCGATACAGGGATTTTTGATTATTTCTACGTTTGAATTTTCTATTTCGATTGTGATATTTTTATTATTTTGTCACTTGGATTTATTCCGATCTTGCCGATTATATGATGACTATGATTTTATTTTTAAACGAAATTGATGGAATGATATCGTCTTTGATAATACGTGAATTCGGGTATGTGTGATTGTCGTAGTTGCAGCTTGAATACAAAGTAAATCGGTAAATTTTAGAAATTATTATCTCAGAAACTATCACGGAAATTTTGTTATCAATATATCTCGGTTGAGAACGTTGCCGTCATGGCTGGCGTAAAAAATATCCCTCGGTTGCACGCCTGCGGTCCCCAAGATTACGTGCAGTCGGTCGATCTGAAACGAAAATTTTGAAAACATTCTCAAAATGTTATGTATGATGCTCTTTGCACCGTAGGATTTTTTTCACTTAATTATTTTGTTATCAAGCTAGAAAGGTCGGAAATGAAGGTTGAAAAATGAATGTAAAGTTCAATCGGCCGCCATTTCATCGAAAAAATGTTTTTTCCAAAAAATCTTACATTAAATATGTATACTTTTGATTTAAACAAACCTGGATAAAATCGAACGAATAGTATTTGAAATAATGATTCCTAAAATTCACCTATTTTTCCCGCTTTCTACCCGGATGTTCCCCCTTACTACGAAAGCCTTTGGCTTGATTCAGCGAGCTAATTATTGAAAATTAATCAAGTACGAGCTATATCAATGTCACAAGATAATTCATACTTCATAATATAGTTCTCACGACAATAACTCAAAAAATAATTCCGTAAACATCCGTAAATCCATCATCCACATTATAAAAAAAAATTGACACTAATCAGAGCTCAAATCGCATCGTTTTATGAACCTAGAAATATTTAAAACCACACATTTCATTCCACAGCATTCTTGTCTCAATAAAAATATCACCAGCCAATCCGCATTGCTCCCCTCCGTCCGTCCAAGACGCCACTTAATCGATGTCGATCGTCTCTTCGATGCCAAGAAAAGTAACTAATCCGTTCAAACAGACTTCTCGTTCGTTTCGTCGCGACGAATTTCACCGACGCTCGAAGAATACGACCGGAAGTGGGTGAGTGCATTGATAACCGGCGGTGAACACAGCCCGGATATAAGATCCGCGAACGAGATCGTAGAGTTTTCAAGGGGGGTGGATGTGGAGGCAACTCGGACCGTTGGGGCCCGAGCGAAAAACACGAGCCAGCACGGATCGGGAAAGTACAGCGAGTGCGAGAGCGAGCGAGTGCAAACCCCACCTGGGCCGGATCAGGCGCGGCCTTTCCCCTGGGTCTATAAAGCCACGGGGAGACTACTACCATCGTACATTCTCCCGGCGATCTCCGTCACTCAATATTTGTTCACCATGTGGCTACTCATACTCGCAGGTGAGTGCAGACATTTTTTACCCCATCGTCGCAATCACAAAACAACGTTCT